>MU002025.1:0-49693 GCA_010093585.1 Melanomma pulvis-pyrius CBS 109.77
AAGGATTGATTCCTGATTTAGAAGACGTCACTCCGCACCGAATACACATGCAAATGGCATTCCTTTTCCTCACAGTCCATCAAACCCACCTCGTCTCATCACTTCGCAGTGCGTGCCATGTGAGGGCGTCCCAACCGCCGTGAGACATACATTGATTACAGATCCGTCTGCGTCTGGACGCCCATTGGCAGACGTCCAAGACCTAGGCACATACATACATACATACATACATACATACATACATACATACATGCACACCCATGCTCCCACTCAGTTGCATCTCCATATCCCCAGGATTTCCAACTACCCTGGATTGAGAAACGAAAAAGTCCTCGTCCTCTCCGGAGGACCATCACAGAGAGGGCAAATGAGAGAGGGGGAGGGGAGGGAGGAAAGACAAAGCTCGGCTTCCGTCCCGTTCTACTCCCCTTCCTTGATGTCTCGATCCCATCGACGCTGTTATACACCTATGCTCGTTTCCCCAAATAGCCATCTATAAAGTCTCACCGCCGTTAATTCCCGCAGTAGCAAAAGCTCACTCCATGGATAGATCAGGCACGTCAAAGTACTCACAGGTCAGGAGGCAACGAGTCCAAATCAAATAGCACAACTAGTACAAATGTCAGATTCAGCTATCCGTGCATCTATCCTATCCTCCTCCTACAACCAAGTCACTACTACAATACCTTACACCAACTTTTGACAACTCAGCCCACAGCGCGGCTCTACTGACCATACGCGGCAGTGGACGTCTTCTCCTTGGCCTCACTCGCCTCATTCGCCTCGACCAAGTCGATGGAATCAGCCTGGATCTGCTCGGACACCGCCGCTGACGGTTCAGGAATATCGGTACTCGACTTTTCGTCCACCTGAACACTGCCCTTGGGCTCAGTCTCCAGTTCCGAGTCCGGATTGGGCTTCGCCTCAGTTGTCTTCTCCGGCTCAGTCTCCTCGGTGGTGTTCTTCGCCGGTTCTACTTCCTCTGGCTCGGCCACATCGCCCTTCTCGACAACCTCCCGCGCTTTGTCAACCTCTGGCTCTTCTACTTCCGGCTTGACAGCGGCCTTTTCAGTTGCCTCCAACTTCTCCGGTACGGCCAACGCCGCACTGATCTTCTTCGCAATCCTCGCAGCCGGCACATCAACATCCCCATCGTCACCGATACTCCAGATTGTAGACACACCAGCCAATTCAAGCTTCACCCTCGGCACCGCAACCTCGGCTGTGATCGTAGCCGCTGCAGCCGGGGAGGGCGAGCTCGCTGGTTTCCGTCTCTGGGGGCCCTTGGCCCTGCTCTTTCGGGCGTCCTGGAGCGGCTTCGGTGGCTCTTCCTCTACCTCTGGTTCTGGCTCCTTGACCTTCGGGGCCTGGGGGCCGAGACCGAGTTTACTGTTCAAATCCTTCAGGAAGCCAGCTTGAAGGGCGGCAATCTTGCCACCAGCTGGTCGTGCAGGAACAGGGGGCTTGGCTTTTGGTTGAGGAGCACTCTCCGCACTGGCTTGGGAATCTAAGGTGGGAACCTTTTCTGAAGACCGGGTAAGCGGTTTGCTTGGACGGACGGGGATTTGAGGTTTCGGTTTATCGGGAAGTATTGGAGCTTTCTTGTCTATTGGTGAAAATTCCTTGGGTTTCTGGGGCCTAGCGGGAATGGAAGGTCGGGCAGGAACCGGGGGCTTCTCAGTAACAGGTGAATCATCGGCATATTCATTGGTATCTGGAGTCTGGGGTCCGCTGACAGTGGTCTCGAGCTGACCGTGATCCGGGGCGTCCTCCCAAATGTCCTGACTAGGGAAGCGTTGCTGCATGCCGGGCCGATTAGGGATATCAAGATGCTCTTTATGGAGATTCTTGTTGGTGAAGCGCTTTGTCTTCTCAGGAAGGAACGACTTTTGATCGTCCTCGGTAGTGCTTTCTTTGCGTGCCTGTTCGGCCTCTGCTGCCTCAAAGGCATGAAGAGCATCAGCTTCAGCATCGGTGGTGGTTTCTGGCTCTTCCTCTGGAGACTGAGGAGTATCGACCGTAGTTTCGAGTTGGAGACTGCTCGGAGTATCCTCCCAGACATCCTGGCTGGGGAAGTGGTGCCGAGCAAGGTCGGGGCGTTTCAGCTTATCTGCGGCCGTCTTGGGCTTCTTCACAACATCGTCTTCGGGGAACAGCGGTTCATACTCTTTTGTCGAGTCGAGAGGGGTGCCGCTCCTGTCATGCTGATTCGGGCTCGGGGCAAAGCGCTGGCTGCCGGACTTGTTGTTGTTTCTGCTGGAAGTCCTGCTGTGACTTCGCTGCTTGGTGAGATATGAGGGTGCGCCGTCAGGATCGTTGAGAATATACTCTCCACTTCCACGGCGCTCAAGCTCGGGGGATATAGCAGGCTGCCTGTGTTCAGCACCGGGGTGCTTGCCAATTTCGTCGGAAGCAAGAATCGGAACGCCGTATCCACGCTCGTGTACCCATCCGCCCTCTTCCTCCGTATTGCCGCCTTCAGGACCAAGGTCCTCCTTTGGCGGGTCATATCCGCCACCTCCGATTTTGCTGGAATGATGGGAAGGTGGGTCAATGTGGATAACATCGTCTTCCGCCTCGCTCTCTTGAGTTTTGGTTCTCGTGAGCGCATCTGCGGCAAAGTTCATTTGACGAAGGGGAGACTCGACGTTCTGCACGCTCTTGCCACTAATCGAAGCAGGACGACCAGAGGTAGGTCTAGGAGACGTCATCCTCGAAGCGAATTCCTCGCTCGCAATGTAGCCAATCTGCTCATCGGGAGTTCCGACAGCCTCTCTCGAAGTACCTGCGTTGAAAGATCAGTATCAGCCAAAGATTGGCATATTTGCCATCAACAGCGTACCCATTCCGAGTCCCTTGCTGCCTGACGAGTGTACCAGCTTGACCAAGTCATCTCCAACCCAGTGATAATCCTTCCGGTTTTCCTGAATGTGCGGGCCGTATTCGCCAGCCTTCTCGCGCTTGAGATCTTCGGGGTGGCTCGCGTACCACTTCTGCTGCAGCTCGTCGTTGGGAATGACGCCGTGGCCATGTAGACCGTAGCTACCCGGGGGACCGTGGAAGATCTCCCTGCCGCTCTTGGTGCGTCCGTGGTGTCGGGGCCGGTCTCCCTTGTTAAAAAAGCCTATGCCAGTGGGGACTCCCTGCTCGTATGGCGCGGGAGTTGGAGCCTGTACGTCTCCAGCATTGGGGTACATGGGCACCTGAAGGCCGATTTCCGGAATTCCATGCTCCTCGTCCTCCTTGTACAGCGACCCTGGGCGAGTGCCGTCGCCGGCGGAAGACCCAGAAGGGCCAGAGTCGGGGCCGTGTACACTCTTGTCGTCAGGCAGGAGGTTGCCGATGCCGGCAGCGGCGGCCTGCGAGGAATCGGTGCGGGTGACTGTCTGGATCCTGCTCTTGGCCGTCGAGCTTGCGAGCGAGGCCTTGGGGGCGTGGAGCGGCAGGTCGCCAGCTATGATCTTGGTTTGCCGGGGCGAGATGTCCTGCTCATTGGAGGCGTTGGAGGCGTTGGAGAGCGTCCTCGACAGGTCCTCGTAGCTGGCGTATTCGTTGCCCTCCTGGCCAATCGATGGCAGGGTGACGCTCGGGGGGCGGGGAGGAAGCTCGACGCTGAGGCGGCTGCCGTGGTGCTGCTGGCCAGTGTGGAGGAAGGTCGGGTCGTTTAGAGGCGAGCGAGCAAAGTTCTCCCGGTTGGGGGAGACGGAGCGCTCGATGCTGCGCTTGGGACGCGGCGGAATCTTGGGGAGGTCTATGGTATTAGAGCTGGCGGCGGCGGACGTGTTCTGGGCCCGCGACGGCCGGGGAGGTATCGTAGGGGCAGCCATTGTGCGGTATGTGTGAGGTTGCAGGTGCGGTTGTGTGGTGGGGGGAGCGAGGTGGGTGAGATGTTTGAAGGCTGAGCAGCACTGCGGTTAGCAATCGACGACGGTTGAGGGCGTGAAACGCCGAGGGTGAGAGGGCCCAAGGCGAGATAAGCAGTGGGCTAGAGCGAACGGTGCCGTGAACAGGGCGGGAAAAACTCTCTCTCTCTCGACGCTGCTGCTGCAATAGCTCGCTCGGCAGCTGCGATGCAGCCAGCCGACTGCCAGCCAATCAGAGCAGCGGCGATTGAGGGCAGACAAAGGGAGATCGGCCAGGTACTCACCACGGTCAGCGCAATTGCGGCGGCGTGTCGGGCGCGGGGGGCACGAGTCGGGCACGAGGATGTGGCAGAATGAGGGCGGGCGATTGCAGCATAAAAAAACGGGCTCAAGCAGGCGGCTGCGGTGAAGCCGGGGGCGCGCTGCGTTTATGAATGGACCGGCAGCGATGCAAAAGCTCCAGGATGGCGCAAGACCCAGGCCCCGGACGCTTCTCTCGCCTGCACCTGCGTTGAAAACCTGAATGTTCGCGCATCCCTGCCCTGACGCATTCCCCATGAAATCCTCTCACGCACGCTGCACCGAACCGTCGATTCTGATCCACTGCCATACAAGGGTAGCCGCGAGGCCAAATCGGGAACATTGAAAGAATTCGCCCTCGATCGTTGTCCTTCACTTCCCCCCCGCGGCAAACCATCACGCCGCGCGCACACGAAGAAGAATCTGCAAACCAGCTGCGTCGACGCCACTGTTCGTGCTCCAGCCCGTCATGCAAGTTCCCCGCGCCTGTGATCACTTCCCTGCAGAGAGCCGTGTGTTCACGTGCGGTCCCCCACACCGTCATAGTCTCGTACGATGACATGTCCTGTCAGGAAGCCTCTGTTTGGCTATGACGACTGCGCCGCCCTCCAGCCCTAATCTTGGACATGTTTGTCTTCAATTCCCCATTCACGCGGTATGCAATAGTCACCACTGGTAGACCCCGACAGCCCGTCCTCTGTGAAAGCGACATCGTTGAGGAGAGCAACAGCAACATGCATGTCGATTGATTGGACGTCCTTGATCAAAAAAAGTCGAATCAATCGATACTTCCACATTCGTTTCTCTGTCCATTCGCCCATCATCAAACCCGACCTAGCTATCTCTTGGCTTTCATGCAAGCCAGAAAACAAAATAAAAAAAGGCCCTCGAAGAACGCCCAGCTCTTATTTGATAATGCAAGAAAATGAAGTTTTCATACTCCCAAAGACCACCCTTATGAAAGACCCAAGAATGACCTCTTCCTGTTAAGCCGACCATGACAAGTCTGCCAGTCAGACACGCAATCGTAGACCGATATACCCTTGGTGAGACCTCTGCTCGTACACAAAGTATATCCGCCGTCCTTCCTAGGCCTTCCGGGACCTCAATCCTCAACCGTCCGTCTCCCTCACCCTTCCCAATCCCCTCACTCCTCCAACCATCATCCGCCTCGTCTTCCCATTCACTACCCCTATATGATCATCTGCGCAACACCCTGACCACCCAACGTCTTGCTCCCCTGGAACGCCTGGCCCTTGACACCAGCCAGCGCATAGAACACCGCGGCCAACAACAGCACAACCGCCGCCGCAATCAGACTCGTGGCCGCCACGGAGATGCTAATCCATTGTATGATGCTCATGACGCCATAAATGGCTGCGCGCATGTAATTGGTTTCGAATTTGCGGATGAAGTTGTCAAAGACAGGGGACGTAGGACAGATGCGCAAAAGGAGCGGGATCTCGATGAAGATGATGATGAAGGAGCAGACTCTGGTCAAGGTTAGTGAGAGGGGTTAGGGGGTTAGGGAGGGGGATGAAGGGAGGCAGGGATACGCACAAACATATCACGCTGAAGATGATGACGAGGCCAAAGTGGAAGATGTTGGCCACGCCGAGCGCGAAGCAGAGGAATATGCAGAGCACTCCGGTCCTAAGGGAAAAGTCAGCATCCATGTATCCTACAACAGTAGCTCATCCAGCATCTGCGAGTGTATTCGTAATCGTTGGGATTGAACATGGCCATCGTCCCTCGATCGGCCCATCACCGCATTCCCGCAGCATCCCGCAGCATCTCGGGGATGCATCCTCCTCGCTCCGCAAACAACGAAAATAAAGGCGCGACTGACCATTGCCCGTAGATACCTGCAGGAGGCATCAAGTCAGCACTCGGCTCGCAACACATTTCAGACCCAGGGACGGCAGGCGGGCTCCTTACTGAAATTCCTCGACTTGAACTCCTCAGCAAGAGTCATGTTTGCGACGTAGCTCTCTAGCTCCGCAGTTCCTGATAAACCAGAGTGTGGATGCGCGGATTCGGGGATGCGTGGATGGGGGTGGGTGCAAAATCGGAGCTCCTATTCAGCAGCGCTGCTGGTGTTGGATCAAGAAGCAAGCAAGCTCTCAGCCAGCCAGCCAGCCCTATGGGCAAATAAATCCAGTGGCGCTGCGCTTTGTGACAAGGGTGCGCTAGGCTTCCGATAATACAGCTGGGCGGGGGCGGCGTCGGGAGTACGTGGAGCGCGTCGTAAGGGGAGCGTGGCGATGCGGGACTAATTGCTCGTGGTGGAGTGAAAGCTTGCTGTTGCCTTCGGCTGGTGGTGATGGTGGTGATCTGGCGAGCGGAGGTGACGGTTTCCAACGACCCAAGTTCCACGTCGTCTCACTCCCGACGCCGAGCGCATCCCGCGACCTGTTTTGTTCGGCAAGAGCCGCGCAAGCCAGGAAGGCAGGCCAAAGGCACCGCCGCCGTACATTTGGAACGTTTATTTTTGGCCGTGGCCTCTACCTTTGCCAAACCAAACAACATCGCCCATCAGCGCAGCCCTCGCAAACTGTGCCTCGAACGATCGGACCGCGTGGAGGATGACCACCAGCCCTGCCAAGCCCGCATCGCAGATCCTGACCTCGACGCCATGAAAACGATCAAGACGGCCGCCATGGATGCAGACACCAGAGCATACCACGAGCGCTTCATGCGCGATGCCATCGCAATGGTGCCTCCCACACCCACCATCTGCCCCCCAACCCCCCGCTAACTCCTGTCCCTTGTCCAGGCCGAGCTTGCGCTGAAGAGCGACGAGACGCCTGTGGGCTGCGTGTTTGTGAAGGACGGCGAGATCATTGGGCGGGGAGGCAACGAAACGAACCGTACGCTGAACGGGACGAGACATGCCGAGTTTGTCGCCATTGCGGGGATTCTGGAGAAGAATCCGATGGGCGTGCTGAAGGAGACGGATCTGTATGTGACGGTCGAGCCCTGCGTCATGTGTGCGTCGATGCTGCGCCAGTACGGCGTCAGAGCCGTGTACTTTGGGTGCTGGAATGAGCGCTTTGGTGGCACGGGAGGTGTCCTGAATATCCATTCCGAGTAAGTTGATAGGGCTGGCGGCCCAGCACATAATGCTGATCTTTGCAGCCCCAGTGTGGACACGCCAATGCCTGTGTATGGAGGCATTTTCAGGGAAGAGGCCATTATGCTACTCCGCAAATTCTATGTTCAGGAGAATGAGAAGGCGCCGGAACCGAAGCAGAAGAAGACGCGCGAGTTGAAGACCGAGATTGCGCCCACGGATATCCACGCACCAAAGTCATGATTGATATGGAGCTGCATACAGCAAGAGTCCACACGCGTCTTCGCAATGTGGAAATATGCACTATGGGTTTACGTTTACATGTATCAATATTATAGAGGGGGAAACATGCACCAAGACTACATCTATAGAGGTGAGCAACGGAGGAGCAAAAATTATCAACCTTATCCGGCATAAAAACGGGCAAAGAAGTATACTCAATAATACAAACCAACTTTTCTTCCTTGTTCTTCTCTAAAAGAAAGCACACCAGCCAATGTACATAGCTGCCAGATGCTTGGGATCCCTCGCCATCTGAATCAATGCATCAATATACCCTTCCACACTCAACGGTACTGTCTCATCCTTCAAGAACCCCGCTACCTTCCCCTTTACAATATCGAGCACCTCCTGGGGATTATCCGGAACGCCAGCAATCTTCTTTTTCCTCTTTCCGCCCAGGAAATCCGCCGTAGGGTCATGCACAAACGTCTCCAATATCGTGATAAGAGTGTCTTCATGTTGGCGCAGCTGCGCGTAGGTTAGCTCACACGCTGTGCGAAACGGGCCCTCGACCCCCTGGGGACCCATAGCGTCCACCATGTTGTGGGTAAGGCGGAACGGGACGAGCTCGGGTTTCTCGAACGTAAGGCCCTTGTCGAAGAGGCAGTTGAAGTCGACGTGGAAGGTCCCTCCGTTTCCTTCCTCCAGCAAAACGTTCTCACCGTGTCGGTCTCCAAGACCTAATACATGGCCTACAACGCTCATGACCGCACAAGAGCGTGTGTAACGCAGACGAGCCGCGAACCAGGCTTCGGGTTCTGGGAACGTTTCGACAAACCATTCGTATAGTACTGCTGGGAATTTGTTGAGGATCTTCTGTGTGAAGATACCAACCTTGGAGGGATCGGAACTCGCTTCGTTGAGGAGCATGCGTAGTTCGCCGTAGTCGATGGGCACATTTTTCTGGCGGTAGAGGCGGATGATGATGTCGCGCATGGGCTTTAGACCTTCGACCCATTCGATTGTGCCGCACTCTTCGTTCAGGGGCGTTACGCCGTAGGTTTTGATGTACAGGCGGCGTTTGCTAGATTTAATATCTTGCTGTAGCGCGCGGTTGATCATGCCGTTGAACTCCATAAGACGCTGGTCTTTTCGAAGATCGTCTTTGGGTTTACAAAGAAGGCCATAGGAGCGGCCATCGGAACCTCGAACGTTCACTTTCCTGGGCCGTTGGAGCGAACTTAGCACAAGAACGTCGTCCATGAATGCTGAGATTGTGATGGCGTCCTGTGGGAAGGGATTGTGGTTGCGGATTGCTCGGCTGTCGTGCCCGGTCGGAAGGTTGGCAATCATCGTGGCTTCAACTGGAACAACAAGGGCACATGGCGCAAGCTTATGGCTGAATCCAAGGTCCTTTGACAGGCTCACATGAGCAGTTCTCTGTTCGACAGGCGCGTCGCAAGCAGCAAGTAACGCCTCGGTAAGTCGTTGGCCATGCATGATCAAATTTTTCAAATCAACTGTGTTGTTCTTGCGTTTGTGTGTTTCCTTGCGTTTGTTAGCAAAGGTCGAGCCGCATCAGCTCCTTTACTTACCCCTTTCAACTTGAGCAAAACCTCATTTCCCCGTCTTCGTCGGTCATCCTGGGTTGCTCTAGTCACAGCCAAAAGACTCCACAGAGCCTGTTGAGGATAAAACGTAGTAACTTTCACAATGATCGCTGACAATACATTCCACACACCCGTATGAGGATGACTGACTCGCGTGATGATCTGTGGAAACGCTGTATACCAGGCGAACGCAGGCACTCGATCAGCCGCGTACCGCTTGATATGCTTGTTGATCTGTTCTAGGAAATTGACTTTGTGGTCATACATCTCTTTATCTCGAGCAGTCCTTGGTGGGGGGCTCAAAACGTCCATGCCCATGTCCAGCCAGAGGGTCAGAACCTTTGGAATAGTTTGATAGTAGTGTTTAGTGCCGTATACGACGGAACGAACGTAGTTCTCGATCACGAGCTTCGCTGTCTCTCCGGCAGCGTAAACGCGGCTTTGCTTAGCGGCCGGTAACAGCTTCTCCGATTCAAAGAGCTTGAGGTAGTGGCGACCTAGGTAGTAGTGGCCTTTATCCCACCTTGGATACGACATAATGCCAGAGGCATACGCGTCCTTGAGAGCAAGTGCCTTGGTTTGGCCAGCACGGTCAAGCCATTTTGCAAGAAGCAATTGAGCATGGCACTTGACCTTGTTGTTAGAGGCGACCTGCTGCTGATCCATAGTGACGTTGACCGAAACGTCGACTGGGATAGAGTCTCTGGGTTGGAATGCGTTACTTTGAATAGCACCTTGAAGGCTCTGAATGGCTTTTCGGTGGTGCCCTTCTCTCCACATCAACTTCGAGTACTCGATTTTAGACGCATCGTCTCCGAGTGTTGCGGCATGTAACACTGAGTTGAAAGCCGTGGAAGTGAACTCTGCCTTTCGTGCCAGCCTTGCTGTCGTCAACCAAACAGATGCAATATCCAACTTGGTGAAGTCAATGCTACCAAAAGATTAGCGGGTTAGTTTATACGAGGAAATGGAAGAGTAACTTACCGAGACAGCTGCATGACTGCACGTCGAACTCCAAGCAGATATTGCTTGTCTGAAATGTACGCGCCAAGAATATCCAGTCGTTGATCTAAGTTCGCAAGTATAGCGGCCCGATCCGGTAGAGTTTCTACCGTCATGCCACTGATAGCTTCGATCTCATAGAGTACGTGTAGTTTTACTAAGTAGTCGTGGCAGGCATGCAAAGAAGCCGTCGAGGTAGGCGACAATCCTTTAGCCAACGACTCCCGAAGAGATCCAACGATCTGCTTGAAATCAGCTCCCTGTTCATGACGTAGGGCTAGCATAGCTCGCCCAACCCCAACATTGAAATCTAGAGAGGCATTGATCTGTTTCTCGGACGAAGAAGCAAGGATTCTCTCCAGTTGATCCCATTTCCCAGTCGACCAGGCGGCTTCCGCGGCGAACGGGAGTGTGCTTGCGGAGAAAGTGTTTGACGCGTGAAATCCGTCAACATAATTAAGGATGGAATCTTGGGTAGGATTAGCAACGCCTCTACATGCTATATTGGATTTCTTACCATATTGGCCTGACTCCTTGAGACAAGTCAAAAGGTTTATTTGAGTCTCGGGATCACCTGGCTTTTCAGCCAACGAAAGCTCGTACCAACTTTGAGCCGCCGTCCATCGACCTGCTTTTCGGTGTTCCATGATCTGTTGTTCGGGATTCAGAACTTGAAGGTGGGCGGAGATACCCTCGATACTATCAGGCTCGTCGATCTGAGCATAGATGAATTGCAGATGTTGAAGTGGTTCATCTTTTGCAAACAGATCTTTTCGTGCTTCACATTTCTGTTGTTCCTGGCGATAGTATTGCTCCCAGTGAAACAGAGCTCGAGCATAAGATCCACACTCTACCGCACGCCTTGATATGACTTCTGCTGGAATCATTTGTAGCAACTGTTCAACAGAACTGATTTGTTGAATGTCCTTGATTTCGTCCATTTCTGCAATGCCTCGACCAGTCTTTCCAGCCATTGTTCTGGCATCTGAGACTACCTTTCGCTTTTCTTGTAGCCAAAGGGCAAGGTAGTCGAGTGTCTGGAAGACATTCTACTAACAATTAGCGCTATTACTAGGATACAAAGTGTTCTACGTACCTCACTACACTGCTTGATTTTCGTTGCGTTTGGCTGTTCGCTTGACTGAATCTCAGTTTCAAGAACCGTCAATAACTCTCGCCCAGTGTCCATCGTCTCTTGCTCGTCGCCAGTAATAATCACGTTCAGGGCCGCAAATGGCAGAATGAACGTGGCAATTGAGAGATCATGTCCCCTGATGATCCTAGCTAGAACTGGGAAGATCATTCGTGCATTTTCTCCTTTCCCTTTTTGCAACAAGTCGTAGACAAATGCTCGAAGCCAGTTTGCGTGGCTAATGTCCTCCTTGAAGATTGGATACTCTTGTGTTTCGTCATCTTTAGGACCTCCACGAATTTGTATCATATATTTCGAGCTCAGAAAGGGAGTCAGTGTGCTCCTGACCGCATCGGGAATGTCGTTCCATCTTTTTAATGCAGGACTAGGCTGCGAGCTTCGGGGTCGTTGAACAGTAGCTTGGTTGAAACCACAAAACTTGAGTAATTCCTGCATGACATATGCGAGAAAACCCTGGGCTCTTGCATTCGTCGTGGAATGGAAGACTTTGACAAGTATACGTTCCAGGAGAAATGCGGTGAAATCGATGACTTCGTTGGCGCGCTCGAAGTTGGAGAGCACAAGTATGTGCTTCTTTTCGCGCACAGTCTCGACTTTGTATGGATCAAGGCCACCGATTAAGCCCAGGCATTGAGCACATAAAACTGGAATGTCCGCATGGTCCTCTGCAAATCGAACGCAGGCATCGAGCAAGGAGCGACTAAGAGCAGGTAACGCGGGGAGCGGTTTGCGACTGATTGCCGATTCATGGAGAAGCTTCTGGTTTGTCTCAAGAAAAGGTACTAGCTCCTTCAAGGCTTGTCGCACAACGACCGCATTCTCATCATTGCACCGCCGACTGAAAGTGTTGAAAAAGGTAATTTTGTCAACCTTGGCCTTGAGCCGTGAAAGTTCAGCCTCCAATTTCGACATCATGGGTATGGAAGCCAGAGAAGGGATGTAATCAATCCTTTCTCGGAGTAGCACATCGTGTTTCTTGACCAGGCTCATGAGCGTCTCGTTAGCCTTAAGGTGCGTATCGTCTGAAAAGAATGCCCAATGTTGGGCAGTTAAGGCGAAAGTCTGATCGATCACGAGTTCGAGGTCTTCTTCCTCTAGGACGGTAAGAAGGGCAGACCATACAAGAAAGGTCTGGTCGCAAAGGTTTGTATCTGCCATTGTGGATTGGAGGCAAGCCCTGATCTAAGAATGTATGAGCATAAATGGAATCGACTGAGAGGGTGATCGCATACCTGAGGTAGGGCGAAGCTAACGCAAGTATTCGCCAGGCTGATCATCTCTCCTATGGCTCCCAAGCATCGTTTTCGTTCCAGAAGTTGGTGATTTGCGTGAGGATTGTCTAGAACTTCAGAAAAGTGTGCCATGATTCCCAATATATGTACCTCGAAGAAAGAGTACAGTGTCTTCTTCTTGGATGCTGATTTTCGTTGACCGTTCTTCATCTCAGCGAGCACAGCGAGCGTGTGGAAACCTCGGTGAAACTAAAATATGAGTTGATGCTTAATTTTAAGTGATCAATACTTACATGATCTCTCCTCGATTCGTGCTGATCTGCAGCGGATTTCAGCACCTCACAAGCAACCATTACAGGTTCTAGCTTCACCCAACTTGAGAGATCGTTTCCATTCTCTCGAAAAGCAGGTGCCACGGCCACTAAAGCATCCATCGCGCTTTTTTCCAAATCAGCGACTGGTTGGCATAAAAGCAGTGCAAGAATGCCTGCAAGATTCCTGCGTGGCTGGGTGCAAATATCTTGGATCGAGGTGCCTCGAGCTGTGGCGATCCGCTCCAAGATGTCCTTTCTTTTGGTCAGTACAAGATGTGGAAGCGTATCTGTATGAGTCAACAGTAACAAACTATTGACGCTCTGCTCTGTCAGATCGGATAGCTGCTGCGCTTTTTGCGGCTTATTGTGGATGTCTTTTATGACAGCAAAACCGATGCTCCTCCAGAATGGGCGTAAAAGCTCCATTGGCGTTGTACTGAATGCTTCAGCGATGGAGGCAAGCTTGGACTGTTAGTTGTGCGCGATTGAGAGCTGATGGATATTTCTTACCTCGTTGTAAGCCATGCCACATATAAGGGCGTTGGTGTGACCCAAGTACTCGACAAGCTGGAGCAGTATAATAGGAAGCTCATCTTCGCCACACACACTTCGTTCCACGTTAGTAGGGGGCCACCAAATCCAGAATTTTCAAACACACCGTGCAGCTTGTCCATACGCCATAATCAGGGTTTCTTGTTCAGAAAGAACGTCTCTCTTAGAAAGTTCATGCAAAAATCCCAAGGTCAACATGCGATTCTTTCCGCGAATTGATTTGGGAATATCATCTCTGAGAAAAGTCATCAAAGATCGTCTATTGCGTGATTAGATTGAACATACTACCAAAGATGTACACAACTTACGCAGCCGCTATTCTCAACTCCCTCAGCGATCTATTCAATGATTTAAGCAACCATTGCCCTAACGAGCAGACGTCAAGGTTGAGATAGTCGGGATCTGATATGTGATTGAACACTCTTCTGATCGCTAGAGCTAGTAAGATCCTAGGTTTGGAAGACTCCTGGAATTCGTTTATTTCGGTAATAGAAAGCATCGCAGCAGTGACATCCTTCCAATCTTCACCGTAATCGCTGTTATTCCAATATGTTTTCTCATCTCGCTGTGGTGTATAGGACGCATCGCAGACCGTGCATGTCATCTTTGTCCAATGAATCTTGTCTGACTGGGCAGATTTTAGACACCCAGATCCTGCACAAGCAATCTTCCCAAAAGCAGCGAGGAGCTCGCAACGCTGATCCTCGGACCCGTCAGAAATGTCCAAATATCTCTCCCTGTGACCTGGTGAGCATGAATGCATCTAAGAAATCAAGAAAACTTACACGATAGAATCGTGCAGGCCAGTCAACTCAAGAACGGCCGAGTCCTGTGAGCTACCGTTGACTAGCATAACTAGTTCTTTATAGCTGACTCGAGATATATCTAGATCTGTATCTAGGAGTGTTTTCTGTCGCTTGAAAGGCCTCTCCTCGCCTACAAGGTTCAAATCCCGAAAGACCTTGATAGCCGACATGGATTCGTCTTGAAGATGGATGTCGGAAAAGCTTCGCGAGGTATCGGAACATAGTTCATTCCGCATCTCGGTCACTTCTACCGGCCAGTCACCCGGAGATGTCCACAAGCAGAGTGCGAGCTAGAGTTTGTCAGTATTTGCATGATCCGGCATGATCTTTGTGCACGTACCTGTAGATCTCTTTCAAGAGATTTATATCCTATGATATTCTGACAGATGTTACGAATGATTGGCTCTATATAGTCGACGACGAGTGGGTTCAAGTCCCTGTGACAATGGCCTAGGACAACACCACGATCATGTGGCTTTTCTAGAGAGCATCGCAGTCGGATGAGCAGGGAAGCCAGCCGTATCTGATTAATTGCAGAGAATGGACAGGCAGAACAGATTTGAATCAGGTCTGAAAGACGGGTAGAAAATGATAACACGACTTTCGGGGTACGTGAAAGGTCGTCTTCCGGGGCCATAATAGGAAGGGCTATGATTTCCAATACTTGAATGTATGCAGCTTCGATCTCATCGTGCAGTTGGCCGCGTTCAAGGTGTGCAGAACATTGTCTAAAGCTCTGCCATAAGGTAAGACAGCTGTCCAATGCCCATGGAAAATGGGTTTCAGTGGCGGAAGGAACAGCGCTCTCAGTCTCAGTACTTTTGGATGGATTTAGAACTATTTTGAGAAGCCGGAAGCCAAGAAGAACTGCTTGCAATTGCGAAGTAATAGTTCTCTGTGAGCCTTGAGGTAGTGCAACGATATGCTGGCTGTCGGGCCAGAAATCGCCAATACTATTCGACGGTGGCAGATTGACCTTGAAAGAGGGATAGAGTATTTGAGATAGCTGATCAGTAGCTTCCAAAGCAACCAGAATACCTAGAACCATATGTTAGCAAAGAGTTCCAAGTAGGTTAAGCTAGACATACTGTCAACACACGACTGATACAATTTCAGAACAGACATAGCCTGGCGACATAGGTTTGGGGTTCGGGCGAGGACACCAATGAAGGTGCCCAGCAAGTCTTGGACGTATCCATGAATCTGCTCGAGATTTGGTTGATCCAACAAGCTTAACAGCTTCGGGAACAACCAAATGAAAAGAGGAGGTCGAGGGATTCCCTCTTCTTCGCCATTCCTCGCACTAAACAGTAGATGAGGCCTCCGCTGAATGCTGAGTTTGATTGCAGCAATGCTGTCAATACCTTGCTCTATCAGCTGTCCCTGCGCGAAAGGGTCGTCCCTGAGTAAAGCATCCAGGCCGGCTTCTGCGATTACAGATATAAGCTGGGCATTGAGCTGGGAGCTGGGCTCATCTGTGCTCGGATCGTTTAGAAATTCTTTCAATAGCTGTGCAAAAGCTACTTTGGATCCTGGCTGCTGTTGGGCGTTGATATTCGAAGCGTTGTTGACGATTTGAGCCGCAATGGTAGAAGGCGGTGGATTCCCATTTGCTATGGGGGGCGGAGCCATTCGCTGCGTTGAGTTTCCGCCTTTGCGGGCCATGGCGAAGGTTACCTATTGGTCATAGCGAGGACGAGGATCGAGATGAAGGAGCGTCTTTCAAATACAAAGAACCAACAGCGTGGGCGGGGTTTCGGTGGGGTTCCAAAGTGAAATATTGCCTAAATCTGCTCGGTGATGTGTTGCGCCGTTCTGTTGAACTGTTGGAGCGTTATTGGAGCACGTAGTTCCCAAGTTGCGGTGCTGGCGAGACAAAAAAACAGCCGAGGGAAGTTTGGTGGTGATGACTGTGCTGCGCGTCGAGGGAAGCCTTGAACGCGTCGCGTGGTCACCTGCATGAGATGATCAGGCCCACTTACTAAGCATCTCTAGCTTTCAATTGCTCCGCTTTGCATCACCAGTTCACGCCATGCGCCTATTCACCCTCTCACCATCCCACGAACCTCGACCCAATCTACAATCATGGGAGGCCCCTTCACCTCAAAGTCTTTTAAAGCGACGCTCCCGAACTCAATCGCCTCCCGTTACCGCAAAGCGCTCACAAAGCACCCATTTCTGCTCTTCGGACTGCCCTTCCTCACCACGATAGTCGCGGGCTCCTTTTTCCTGACCCCGGCTACCGCCCTGCGATACGAACGCTACGACCGCAAGAACCAGCGGGTAACACACGAGGAGGCAATGGGACTAGGGCAAAATAGACGGAAGGTCAACATGAAGGACGAATATTATGTGAGCATGACTCCGTGAGGGAAAGAGAAGGGGATCAATTAGGTAACGATTGTGCTAATTATCTTGCAGAGACTCCAGGCAAAGGATTTGGAGAATTGGGAGCAGAGGCGGGTCAAGCGACTACCCGGAGAAGTCGATGGGGTCATGGAATGAGCTTTATGAGCTTTGGGATGGACACGCATTGGGCAGGCGTTTAACACATCTGGACACAAACGCTAGGAAAATATGGCTTCGAGAAAGAATCTGCTTTGTGGATTTCTATACACCCTCGTCTCAACAGTATACACATTAGAGATGGCGTGATCTATCGGAAGAGAACGGCTGACCCTCCTCTTGATTCTCAATGAACACTGAGGACAGTCAGATCACAGTGCCGAGTTCACATCAATTCCCGTCTCAAATTCGAATGCTTGTCAAGATATAGATATCTTGTAATTGCCTCAGATTGAGGCCTGCATTAAATTAAGACAGCATAATCGCATACGCGCTGTCACTATGAAATCCATCTGTATCATAAATAATTATTCTAACTCATTGCAACCGTGGTCCAAGAATCTGACTCTGGTATCGTGCTGCTGGAGTCTAACTCAACGGTGAGACGAGACGAAAGGGGCCGAGAGAAATCTAAGGGCCAGAAACAGGCATATGTATTGAAACCGACGAAGCTCTAAGCCGAATCATGATATGACTCCTGCAAATGCCCAGAATGCAGCAAAACAGAGGCTGAAAAGGCAGTGCTCGCGAGGTTTAAGAGCCAGTCGTCGGCTACTGCTTGATCTCGTACTTTCGTCGGAACATATCGTCGACGTTAGTGAGATAGTAGGTGCCTGGGAAGATGGTCTCGGCGCTGCCGAGTGGGGTATAATCTTTCTGGAGGTGAGCCTTTGCACGGAGGTTGCACATCTAGCTTTGTGTTAGTCACGTGAACGAAGAACAATGTTAAGGAGAACAAAGACTTACCTCGTCGTAAACCTCGGGAGCAACAACGCGCCTAGTCTCCAAGCGAGCGTGGATATCAAGCTGCTTCTGCATCTCTGTAAAGTCTCCAGCTACTTTGATAGAGAACATGGAGCTGGCAAGTCCACTCCCATAGCTGAAGATGCCGATGCGCTTTCCGATCGAAGACTCGCCGCTGATGTTAGCGAGCAGACTTGCCAAGCTTCCGTAGACGCTACCGCAATACATGTTACCGCACTGGGTGGGAACGAGGATGCTGGGCTGGACGCGGGCGGCAAAGCGCTTCTTTGCAAGGCCCATGAAGGTCTTCTCAACGGCCTTGTCTGTGACCGAGGTAGCATAATCAAGATCCCTGAGTTCAGGGGCCACTTCGGCAAAGATTGGGTTGGTGGGGTTCGCGAGGAAGTCATTGTAGAGCAGACGTGCGTATGACTTTGACACGAGTTTGCAGGTCGGGGCGTGGAAGCACATGTAGTCAAATCGGTCCAACGGGGTCTCCACTTCCTGGGAGTGGCCATTGACCCCGTTTCCGTGAGCCTGGGCCTTCAGGGTCTCTTCGCGGTTGTTGTAGGCCTTATAGCAGGCGTCCACTGCTTCGGTGTAGCATCGAATGGAATAGTGGCCATCGACGACGGGGTACTCGCTCGTCAGGTCTGGCTTGTAGAAGTCGTATGCATGGGTAATGTACGAGCCACGCAGACCTGCATCGATCACCAGGGGAGCATCGGGGCCGATCAGCATAGCCACACAGCCTGCTCCACCAGTGGGACGGGCGTTGCCCTTCTTGTACAGAGCAATGTCGCCTGCCACGACAACTGCGTCGCGTCCATCCCAAGCAGAAGATTCCACCCAATTGACCGAGTTGAACAGGGCATTGGTGCCGCCGTAGCAGGCGTTCACGTTATCGACGCCTTCGACGTTGAAGTTGCCAGACTTCTCGAACAGCTGCATCAAGACGGATTTCACCGACTTGGACTTGTCGAGCAGGGTCTCGGTGCCCACTTCCAAGCGGCCAATGGAGTTGGGGTCAATGCTGTACTTTTTGAACAGGGAGGAGACGGTGGTCAGGGCGAGCGAGTACATGTCTATGCAACCCCAAAGTCAGTTACGGCTCCTGTGAATTGCCCGTGCAGGACTCGTATTCGGGGCACTTACCCTCGCGGTCGTCGCAGAAGGACATCTTTGTCTGGCCGAGGCCAATAGTGTATTTCCCTTGCGAGACGCCATCGAACTTCTCGAGCTCGGCCTGGTCCACGCACTGCCAATAGTGTTAGTCGTCGTCAAGAACGGGGCGCAGCGTCAATGAGGGCGCGTGCTAGGGCCAGCGACTTGCCTGACTGGGGAAGTAGAGCTCAATTGCCTTGATACCGATGTTGGAGGGACGGGCGGCCATGATTGCGGTGATTTGAAGGGCGGGGGGAGAAATCTGGGAGGAAAGAGGGCTGGTGGGGTGGTCACACCGCTGGTTAAGTAGTAGTGGTGGGAGGGTCGTGTCAAAGGCAAATTGCGGTCTGGTGGTAGCGGCGATCCCTGGATGTGGCAAGCCAAAAATTTGGCGAATTGAGCTCGATAAAAGGAGGTTTACCTGTTTTGGTGCGGTACAAGTTGGTTCCTCAACAAACGTATCAAAGGGCAATTTTCACTCTCTTTAAAGCATAGCAAAGCCAGAAGAATAGAAGAACAGTTACTCGGACGCAGTCAGCTGAGAGCACCGAGTGCAGAGATAGGATAACAGAGGGCTGCTACTGGACTGCCCTCTTCTCTTGCTTACTATAGTACTGTTATCTCGACTTCCAGACTCCATGTGCAGAAAGAGATACAACGCTCGTCATCTCGAGCACCGCAATCGGAGCACCGTGCAGCGAGCGAAGATTTGCAGCGATAGGCTCATCTTGCCCCAGCAACCTCGCGCCACAGTGCTCAGGGTTCTGCTAGCGCCAGGCACCGCCGTGAAGTGAACGGCCAGGTCGGTGACTTCGGGAATGCCACGCTCAAACCACCGGCCAACACCCATCCCGGCTTGCTGTGGCTTCCTGTCGGCGTCGGCGTCGCGGGAACAATGCCAACAATGCGAATACGCGGTGTTTTGCCTATTGCAAAAGGTAGACGTCCATGTATGCACGTCTGACAGACGCTGTCATGGTCGGTGACATCTACGCTTGTCGCAAAGAGCACATACGCAGCATACGCAGCATACCACGTAAGTACGGAGTCTTTCCTGCCAAGGTGTTCTGTTCCCTACTCGGCTCTTTCCTCTTTCAGTCGCCCTTTCGTTTGGCTGTGAAAAGCCCCATCCATCTGCTCCTCCCGCTGCCCCACGTCTTACTGACGCGCTGCCCTCGACGAGCATCAACCTTCTCTGACCTTCCTGAGACATCTAGGCCACTGCGCAGCCAGCACCACTCGAGCAGCTCAAAACTCGGCCTGACTCCGACCTCGGAAGACTGCAGAAGGCCCTCGACCTGATCACAATGATGGGGCCAGAAAGCGGCTTGTCGGTTCTGGTCTGTTTCCTGTAGGGACGGCCCTTGGCCTGCGCCAGCTGGGAATTATTTCTTCGCTATTTCTTCGGCATCTTGGAGACTTGGGTTGTTTACAGTGTCTCGTCGTGCGGGCATTGAAACTAACGTGCCGCCCGGCAGTCGATCCATGCATAGCCAGTATTACCACAGTACAGTAGTCGCACCCAGACACGTGCCGGGCCTCTGCGACGACATGGCCTCGACTGGTTTCGACTGAGAATGAGCAGGTGATGAGGGTGTCCTCTTGTGCCACGGATCGGGCAGCTCGATCAATCCATGGCTACGTACAATACTATAGCCAGTGCGTGCAAGATTGCGCCTGCAGCAGAGGCAGCGGACCAGCTGCGCAAAGTGGAAAGACTGCCGGGTCGCCTTTGCCCATATGCCTTCCCACGGTCGCGCTATCTGAGGCTTTCCAGCGCGACAGCCACCGGCCGCCTCTCTATGGAGAGTGAGTCTACGTTCGAGGCGGAGCCGTGTCCGTAAGCGAGTCGTGGTTATACAAAGCAATCTACCACGTAGTATGCCCCGATGTCGAATCTACACAGTACTGTGGGTGTACGGAGCGCCAGGCTGCGCACGGCGGCGGCAGAGCGCAGGCTAAGGCGTGCGAGCGACGTTAGTGCCAGGGCGGCGAACGAGAGTGGCTCGATATTAATGGGAGGGGAAAGGCGATCTTCCGTGGCACTTGGCTAAATGCAATGTTACTTCCCCAATCGCGCCAAGTCTGTCCCCGAACGCCAGACTCAGCAGCACGGCGGCGGCCGCGGCGACGACGACGACGACGACGATGCAATGCTCGCGGGCTCTGCGCCAGAGCGCCTGCAATTGGCGCTCAACCATCATCCGGGCGTTCCTCTTCGCGCAGCCCTGAGGTTGGTCCCGGCCTGAAACGGCAATGGTCAGAAATCTGCGACCCTGGCCTAGTGCAACACTTTGGGAAGTGCCGTTGCTGGTGTGAGCGGGCCCTGGATCCCGTCTCAAGCCTGCTTCTGCCAGCCATCCTCTTCGAGACTTCAACACTCCCCATCACGACTCGCTCCACGCCGCCCACACCCCCCCGTACCCATCGCCCATCACCCACGCGCCCATCCATCGCCTTGCCACGCGACACGCATCGATTGCCCTCGCGACGAGACACCCGCGACCTGGGCGGCTTGTAAGGGGTCACCACGCCCGTCGGGGCTCAGGGACGCACGCACGACGCGATGGACCGCCGCAAGAGCAGCAGCAGCGACGGCCCGCCCGCCAATCCCAATGTCTTCGACGACGAGTACGCGCTGGATCACGACGACGACTACATGCCCGGCGTGGCGGACGGCTTCCGGCCCACGGGCACGGGCATGAGAGAGGGGAACGGGAACGGGCAGGACCACGACCGCAACGATGCCCCACGGCCAATCTTCACGACACCAAGGCCACCAGAGACCGACCTGCGCCGGGTAGCGACGCGCAACAGCACAGCGAAGGTGCCGTGCGCGCGAGAGTCCATGTCCCTCGACGACCGCCAGCCCGGGACCCACCCCCGAGGACCCAGTTCGCAGGCGACAGCCTTGCAGCATCGCGAGTCGGTTAGCTCTACCGCATCGTTTGCAACAATGGCCAGGTCCGACAGCCCGCTCCCCTCCGGTCCCAGCCATCCATACGGCATGTACCCACAGAACACCGTGGCACGCACATCGAGCGTGACGACAGCCCCAACACCCCACCTACCACAACCACCAGCGTCACGCCAGGGCCCCACCCATCCCTACGGAATGTACCCCCAGAACACAGTCGAGGATGAGGTGCCACTGCCCGTCGTACAGGCCGCGATACCCGTCGGGTTCCCCGGTCTCCCCACAGGTTATCACAGGCAGATTGGGCCCGATGGCGAGGAGCAGGACATCATTGGCCCCGATGGACACACTGAGCAACTTCCGCCGTACACAAGATGGCCAGAAGAAGGTCCGACCAAGGCAGCGCTTGCAGCAGAGGTGAGCGCGTCGCCCATCGAGACCTTGGCTGTTCCTGTGGCTGTTCCGGTGAATAGCTCCAATGCTGCTCTTGTATCACCTGTATCGCCCACATCCTCCATATCTTCGCTATCCCCGGCACCATCCGTTGACCCCCCAACCCCACCACAGCCACAGGAGGAGCAGCGCCGAGAGACGCCAGTGGCCGCAGCCTCAATACAGTCGCCGTCAAGCGAGCAAATTCTTTCGGAGAAGGAGCCTGCTAGAAGCCTTAAGGCGAAGAACTGGCGGTCCAAGAAGTTGTGGGGCAGGGTTCCCATGGGAGTCGCCCTCTTTCTCCTTGTACTTGTTCTGATATTTGCTGTCATCCTCGGGGCTGCGATTGGGACTTTTGTTGCAAAGAACAAAGATAAGAGCCATAAGGGTAAGAGCGACAAAGGTCGCGATGATCCGTTAGTATTCTTTCTCAGGATAGTATAGAACCTTGGCTGACGTATCACAGAGCACCGCAAATGACAGGACCCGGTGCCACCCTGTTTGACGCCACTCCCATCACAGCACCCACCTCACTTCCCTCTCTCCCTACTGGAGCTTTCGCGTTACCCCTGGGGATGCCCCAGGAGAGCAACCCAAGTTGTCTAGTCCAACCCAACCAACTCTCTGCATGGTCATGTAAGATGACATTTGCCCCTCTTGTGCTCACTGTCAACACCACGCTCTCAGGCGACCGCCCACCAATGGCGTCCTTGGCAGCATTCACCAAGCCTGATGGAGGTATCCAATACGGGGTCCAACCGCCCGCACTAACTGGATCCATGCAACTGGTTCTCGATTTGGATTACAAAATGTATGGACCTGCGTACCACTTCTCAGCCATGTACGATAAAATTGTCGTTCTCAGCCCTGAAGAATTCACCGCTGGTTCAAATTACAACAAACGTGACCAAGGAGGAGACAAGCCACCATTTCGTCACCGGTTCCAAGTAATGCCAGGAGACAATCCATGGTTTTGTATTTGGAATTCGACATATATCGAAGGCTACATATATGTCGCTGACAACTCGAGCGCTGCTGCTTTCCCGACAGCATGGCCCTCCAACGTTTATGGTACCTCAATACCAATAGAAACATCAACACCGACGGTTACTTCATCCCCTCCTGCTGGAATCACGCCACGGGCGGCACCTCCTCGGCCTCGCGGTGACAGCGAATACCCAAAACTCATGCCCTACCCACGGATTGTCAAGATCGAGGAAAGACGCCTTCCTGGATCACCCCAACCGTATTGCCAAAAAATGCTATTACTCGAGAATGGACAAATCACGGTGGCACCGGGCAATAACGGTAACCCCATTACGGTCCCTCTCCAGGAACAAGACCCGGAAATGGGCGCGTTCCTTGCCCCACCGCCGCGGAACGGTCCAAATACTAATGCTACGGGGCGCCGGGATGCTTTGCAGAAGCGGACAGACCCAGCGGACGCCTGCCATTGCCAATGGGTAAGACTTGTACTCAATCTCTAACCTTTCGATTGATTTGCTAACTTTGCATTTCTAGATGTTCCAGTAAATATTTTGATCTAGTATCGCAATCGCATTTTTGCAGCATTTCCACGGACTTGGGACCAGGCATGGGCACTATCAATATCACGGAAAGGTTCTGTATCTATTCAGTGTATATTTTTGAAACGAATCGGCGTCTCTTGGTGTTGTGGCCGTTCTCATTTTGTAACGATTGTTGGGGTTTGCTCTTTTTGGACTGCAACTACATCTGGCATTAGTCATGTCTTTTCATATCTCCACTGCCCCTATCGGCATAGCATCGCGATGATTTCTTTTTGTTACAAGTCCAGCTAGCAGATAAACGAGGGTTTCTGGGAGTTCCTACGTGTTGAGCTAGCTGATGGAGCATTATATTTTGTATTGGGTGGAGTAGAGATTACATAGGATGGATGGAGGGATGGAAGCGAGGGTATCTTGATGGGTAAGGAGGTAACAAGAAGAACATTCATTGTTCAAGTTTACTCGTCCCATCTCTTCAGTGCGGACGTACTTTTAGTTAGACAACCAGTCTGCACGTTTGGGCACTTTCGTTTTAGCGAGCGAGACACTTTTTCTATTTCATTATGTAGGAAGCGGAGAAAGGCAGTACAGCCAGTATAAAGTACATGATCTTCATTGAGTTGAGCCACTATGGCAGTTCCACGCATGCCGGGCCATACGTCGGGTGTGGCAAGGAGCGCGGATAGAGCACGACCCCCGCTGTGACCCTTTTTCCCCCGATGTAAGCTTCGGCCGCACGTTTTACCTCTGTACTGTAGTTACAGCACCGAAAACGCCGGGCCTCGTCGACGTCATGATCTGCGTCGAGAGAGAAAGCGTTTGTGTTGACGCAATCTTCTTCTCCACGTTTATGCATGGTGGCGCGCGGGCTAGGCGGCTGTGGCGGCGTCCACGTGGGCTTCCATGTACGGTGCTAGGGGGAAACGCGTGGGTTGTACGGATGTTGTACGATGGCTTGGTGGAATTAGCTACTGCAAGGCTCGTACGGGGGGTTGGTAGGCGAGAGAGGGGTTTTTATGGGGAGGATGGGTGGTTGCTCGGTGTGTGGGCTGAGGGATTGTACGGGCGTTTGTTGGCGGCTTTCTAAGGTCATGTTTTGTTGATTTCCTCCGCACGGTTATGTTTCTCGGACACGAGGGGGGATGGCGATCTGGATCCCTTGGCCATGGGGCCGGATGGCAGAGCTCTTGCGTTTTGTCGCGCTGCGTTGCTATTTCTAGCCTCGGTCCTTTGCTTCGTCTCTTCTCAGTCGCTGTCGTGGGGTTGTTCTATGCCAGTGGTCTTGGTCTCCTATCGTTGCTATCTATCTACCTCCAACTCTAACAACCTGAGTTCCAATATTGCATCACTCGTCGAGGAGGTTAGTAGGCCAGCGCTCAGACCGGCTTGAGACCGGTATGTTGAGTCTCCTCTCACAATCCTTTGGAATCGTGGCTTTGTTTTCACACGAGCAGAGGCGAAATACGCACTCGGTCGGCAGGTTTGGAATGTCACTCTGGATGACTTCAAACATGCCCTCAAGGTCATAGATGTCTTCACCACGTTCAACCTTAGCAGTCGTTCATCCAATCTAGTTCTTACTACGGCGACATTCTCTGCTATATTGCCATCGCCCTCATAAAAAATCACCGTCGTAGTTCAATACATCTGCGTTTTCTCTACTATGCACTATATCTATTGGTTTTTTCTCGTCTTCTCGATTCTGTAGGTCCTCGGCACGCTTCTCGCTATTGTTGCTTTTTTCAGGAACCCAGAGACGCAGGCGCAGAACCTTAAGGATGTTGGAAACACGCGTGAGGTTACGATGTGGTGCGTGCACTCAGGTAACAGTATTGGAATGGACTAATTTTCGATTCTGTTGCTGGTGCCCGTGATGGTGATGCTGCGGAATTCGAGAGGGGAGAGATTTGGGGTTATAGATATATTTATGATTAAGAAGAGGAGGATTCAGCTAGCGGGATAACGACCATCGACAGTTGGAGTTGCAGACAATTTGAATGGATTCAGAGAGGGAGGCTAGATAATAATCAAGAAACAATGAAGCAATGTATCTATATACACGAAATCATTGTATACTAGAAAGAGCGAATCAAGCACGGCCATCGGCATTCGCTCATTCCTATATCGATCGTGAATCAGCCCGAACATGGAACATTAACGTCAGAATATTAACTACACTGATCATTATGACCAACTATCATCTATTCCAAATCAGATAAAGGGCGCAATGTGGTCATACCTCATCCCCTCTCTCTCTCTTCGGGCTCTGCAATAGTCAGGCTTTCCCATCTCTCCGCTACGTTTAGCAACTGGCGGGGCTAAACTGAAGAGAATGGACGGCAGAAATTGAAATACGGACAATTAGTAGAGTTTCACACAAGCAAAATCATAAAACTGGGCTAATCTAGTGTTCAACAGGAATACTCGTAGACAGCGTTGTAGTAGGGATTGCCAAACTCAGTGTTACATTTATAGAGGTACGCAATTTGAAGGTTGTAGTATCTTACCCTAATTATGAATAGCTTAATGGTTCTGAGTAGCGTAAGGAAATCAGGCGATTTTACACGTTTATCGTCTGTTCGGTGGAGAAGAAGAACTTCTGGCAACTCAGTCTTGGATATTACAGACTTGGCATCCTTTGTGTACAATGGTTAATAGAGGCAAAGGGAGAAAGGAGTTAATCAAGGCACTAGAGAAGGAGTTAGTCACAACTAAGGTTGGTTTGAGGAGTTGCTCAGAAAAAGAGCAAAATTGATAGAACACTATGCCTTTAGTTTTGTCAGAAGAAGCCATAATTAGAGCCTGTGATGCACACCTGCATACATCTTCATACCGGTAGTAAATTTCTCCTACACACTGGCACACCCAGCCTTTGTATGAGTCTTGTTAAGGATGCGCAACCCCTCAAAATTCCAACATCATCTACCTTCCGCTAGCTAGACTATCCTTGTTTCTGCGTAATTTCGAGCGCTATCTAAGTAGTCTTGCACCAGACGCTACTTTAAGCGCTGTTTGGGCGGGACATCACTCTTCCGAACCCACCGACACTTTTATCGAGTAGGACATCTGCTATCGGGACACAGGGAACAGTGACTCATAAGCTTGGAATCCCACTACCTATCAATCTATGAAAGTCTACAATACACCACTAGTTCATTCCTAGAAAATAGCCAAAGGCGAAACGATTCCCCGCTCCACGCTTCTCACAGTTTCCCACCCATAGCAGTGCACGACAGTAGAGCATAACACCACTCCAGGCTCAATACATAAATATCGTTTGCACTGTATAGAGATAAGCATGAATATTCCTGCTTCGAAACTCTGATGAGGGAACCTTACCGCGGGCAGCCTCCTCCCGAATGAAAGACACCCTCACCCACACCCGTCCCACCATGCCGTCACATAGAGTCCATTCGGACGCTTTTCCGCCACAAGAAGTCCAGATAGAAGCTTCTACACTGCCATCTATGACACCTCGTCAAGAACACTCCCCCGTTGGCGCGACATCGATGAGCCTACGAGTCTACAAAGACTCGCTCCCTCCACCTTCCTTCCACCTTCCTCATCGCGACACAACTCCTTTGGCCAGCACCACCCGGTCGGCTTTCGGGTAGATAGATCGCTTCGTTTGATCTATCCCCCAGCTCTACAGCAGATGTAATTTTATGGACGAGGCTTATTCTAGACAGTGTTGACAACACTATATGGATCACGGCCATGGGGTCAACGCCACGGGGGCCACAGCTACTTGTTTTAGCGCAAGTGGGTTAGCGGCATTCGGATCACGGCCTTTGGGTCAGCGCCTATGGATCATGGCCATGTATCCGGACGGCACTCTTCCTGGACGACGGACGGCGGACGGCGGCGACGAGCGAACGAATGTACGAACGAACCGAACGAACCGATAGATAACGCCAATGCATACAACTTACGGGGAGATTAAATAGCTCCTGTTCGCTCCCGCCACCGTCGTACGGATTTCCTGGAGCGCCACTCCATTTCTTTTCTGTTCATCGACAGATACAGCTTGCTGTGCGGTCGAGGAAGAGGCTGGGCCGGATATATACGTGTGGCTTGCTATCGTGGTTCAAGGAGTTACTTACAGAGAGAGGCAGGACATGGATACTAAGTTGCCTCTCCGTCAATCCAATAACAGATACTGCTCTTTCCCGTGCACCTACATAGTAGCAGAGACGTCGTCGAGCATGGCAATAATGGAATGAGTCTACGTGTAAGGTACACATGAATTAGCATTAGTTAGTCTACGTATGCACGTGTACAAGTCCCTGATCCGCACAAACAGCCATGGACAAGAATATCAGACAAGACCATAGTGTAATTGACGCACAGAGAGAGAGATAGAGAGAGAGAGAGCAAGACAAACAAATCCCTCCATTGCCAAACTCTCGATAACTCCAAAAGGGGCATGTGATTCAAGCCAAGATAGGGAAAAAACGAAAAGGAAGATAGAGGAAATAAAGACCCGAGACGCTGTCATAAGAAAAAGCCTGGATACAAGCAAGCACAAGTGTGCTCATGAAAGATAGATCATATGTGTGATATCGTGCTTGCCAGTGTATACTCACACCCCCTGCTTGCTGCAATCTAACCAGGACCAATGCAGACGAAGAAGAAAGCGCCAGTCGCCAGCATTCATCTCCCTCCTCTGTCAGAGTACGTGTACGCTCCATCAACTGTGCGGCATCGCGCTCTCTCTTAACAGCACTTGCCGCCTATGCCTCCCGACCCGGCGGAATTGTCCCCGACATCGACCCTACTCGTCGTCTGCTGGTCGGTCCTCGCGCTGTCGATTAGCCTCTTCTTGATATCTGCCGCTAGCGAGTAAAACGCCGTGTCGACGTTGATATTGCTCTTCGCGGATACCTCGAGGAAGGGGATGCCGAGTTCGTCTGCAAGGGCCTGGCCGCGCTCTGTGGAGATTTGGCGCTTCTCTTCCCAGTCGCATTTGTTGCCGATCAGGATCTTGTTGACGCCCTCAGTGGCGTGTTGCTCGACGTTGGAGAACCATGTGCGGATGTCTGGGGTAATTGTGTCAGCACGCCCACTCTACAATTTCAGATCCCTCACACGCCGACTTCTTTGGATATAGGTGGGTAATCCCAGGGGGCAACGTACTATTGAAAGAGCGCTCATCCGTAACATCATAGACCAGCAGAATGCCCATGGCGCCCCTGTAGTACGCTGTCGTGATGGTCCTGAACCGCTCCTGTCCCGCTGTGTCCCATATCTGCAGCTTGACGCGCTTGCCGTCGAGTTCAATGGTCCGGATCTTGAAGTCGATGCCGATGGTGGTGATGAAGGACGGCGTGAACGAGTCTTCGCTGAACCGGAGCAGACAGCACGACTTGCCTACGCCCGAGTCGCCAATGAGGAGGAGTTTGATCTGCACCGCGTGGCCACGTTAGTTGCCATGCTTGCCTTTGCGAGGGGCGAGGAGGGGGGCGGGAGGCGGTATATGGAGGATGCAAGAAGAGGCTTACGAGGAAGTCGTAGTTCCGTGTGCCGGCCATGGTGTCGTGGAGGAGCTATACAGGGCTGTTCGAGATGGTTGATGGCTCGACCTTGCACCCGCCTGGGTCGGCTTCGGTGCTGGATTGGAAGGTGGTTTGTGGGAGATGCGGCGACAGTGCTACTCGTTGGGGCGGGGAGGAGGGTCGGCGGCGGGGTCAGGTGTCGCGGTGCGTGGTGCGAGCGAGGGCGAGGTCAAACGGCGGGTTGGCGGTTTGGCGGATCGGTGGACGTGGTTAGGCGTGTAGTGTCGTTGCTCTTTCACAAGGCAGCTGTGTAGGTGCAGTCTAGTGTCACGGGGGTACAGACGTTGAGCCCGTGGCCGCCAAGACTGGGAACAACCGAGTAGGTCCGCGCCCGCCGTCACCACAGCCCTGAACATAAGACCCGATCGCCACATCGGTGCGCATATGACTCGCAAGCCGTCTCTACTGGATATCTCCCGTCTAGGAGCGGCATACGTGTGAACTAGTGGTATTGTCTCTAGAACTAGCCGATAAACCCTCCATCTTGCGAAGGTGATGCTCCGCCTCACATACATGTACATCATCACTGCACGGGCAATCCTCCCTCTCACGTAAACCATTTCGAGTACGCCCACCGTATCCGCTCTACGACCTTCTGCTGGCGGTCCAGCCCGCAGCGCACATCGACGAGCTCGTCGATTTCCTCTAGGAAGTCGTGGAAGATGCGCCGGGGCAGGATGCCACTGGCGGCCTGGCGCAAAAGGTGCACTTCGCATAGAAGCAGGCCATGGTCCTTGTAAGATATCTCGCCGAATTCCGTCGGTGTAGCTCCAACAAGAATGCGATCGATGTTCCTAAGAGAAATGAGCCAATGTCAACACATTAGGTAAAGGAGTAATTACCGTAGTATCATCAGCAGCTGTCCCTCCTTTGCCCACCGCTGCACGCCTTTTCGGGTGCTGAATACTCCACTGAGCCATCTGTACACCCCAATGGTCACGAGAACTCCGGGGGTTAGGCCGATGAAACTTTACAAGTCAGCATCTCATAATCCAAATACAATGTAAATCTTACCCGAAGAGCAACTCTTGACTCTTTAGAATAGAGTCTATTCCGCTCATAGCTACTTCGACGTCTACCTTGGTTTTCTGAATCTGGATAAGAAGCGCGCTGACGAGGTTTCCCATAATAGCGCCTTTCACAGGACTCTGTATATCCTTCTCATATGCCTTGAGAATGGGCGTCAGGTCTCCCTCCCTCACTTTGGCTCGAATGTCGGCAATCTGGGTAGCATTGAGTGTAGGTCCATCGGGATTCGCAACAGCGAAGTCGACAACCATGCGCTCGAGACTGGCACGGTCGCCTTCCAAGCTTCGTTTGCTGAGAATTGAGACTTCACTGCTTTCGTCATGTCGGATGGTGCCGATGACTTTCTTGGTGGGTTCCACGACCCAATTAGACCAAAAGTCAAAGACCGTCTGCCCAAACTCCCGTACCCAGTTAAGTAATTCTTCCTTCCGGTTTATTGCGATGCGAAGGATTGTTGTAGATGATACCTGCTCAGAGTTAGTGAGAACAATAAACAAAACTACAGCGTCACATAGCAATACGCACGAGGAGTAGAGCCGCCGGGAGCCAGTAGCGGATTAGTACAGATGGTCGCCCATTATTCCTGACTGCTGCGTTGAAATTTGAAGAGTATGTAGGCAAGGTGTGTTTCAGTAGTTCCTGAAGGCGCCCTGCAACGTCAGCTGGTTTGAGAGAGGTTGCTGTCCGCTCCCCCGACGGCTCATGCAATTCGTAGTATGGATCGTCCTGGGTAGCGGTAGCTACAGCATTGTCGAGCTTGTCAACCGTTAGGTCGGCGTCGCTCACGTTCAGGACAACGGCATCCATCAACGCAATACTCTTTGCGACCGTGCTCTTCCATCGATGTCGATTATCCTGTGGTCCGAAGCGGCCGGGAGTCTGGAGGCCATCCTCATGAATGCTAAGCCCTATTAGTATCTATGCGTTGTGACAACCGTTGTATATACCTCTCATTGCTCAGGCCTTCCCCTAACAGTATGCCCAGTGCATTGGCGTTGACCAACCGTATCTGCTTCAAAGCCGCGCGCTTTCGCCTACCTTCATTCCGAACCAGTGCGAGGGGTGACACGACCCGCCGTTGAATATCCGCTATTGAGCGCTCCCGGACTGCCTCTTTAACAAGACCATAGAATTGCCTCCATCCATTTGCTAGCGCTCCTCCTCTTGATCGAACATCGTGGTAGATGTCTTGCGACCAATTCCATAATCGGATAGGAGAAGTCTGGATAGAGTACAGCCCTGCATATCTGTATGTGCTCAGAACATCATCCCAGTACCATATATCATCCTCCAAGGGAATCGTCTGCTGTAGTATGGTATTGAGGACTGCGCCATATGCCTGCGTCGTTGCTTTGCTGAGCAACAACCACTCTAACTCATGTTCATACGATGTGTCTGCCTGGCGGTACTCCTCTGATCCCTCTTGACTAAATAACTGCGAGCATGTCGAGCAACTACTGGAGAATTGCGCATCGTCGAGGACGGACCGGATTGTGTATGTGGAGACGAGAGAGGATTTGGACGAGGCAGTGGTGGAAAGGCTCTTGATCAGCGACTGCAATTGGGTGATCCTAGCCGCCTTTGCTGGGTTGTGGGCCTCCTCGGCGGATATGGAGAAGCTCTCGCCCGGCTGTGTGGTTGACAGCTGTAGCCGATCGAGCTGGCTGTCAATCCGGCGGACCTGACTTTACAACGCAAACGTGTTAGCTGTCGAAGGGTTAGGAAATAGAGTATACACTCACTCGACAACAAAGGACATTGTGTTATCGCGAAGTTGACGCGTGGGGGAATGCGGGCATGGGTCGAGGTTCGAGAAATGTGATGGTTGATCAACGCCAGGATGGTGGGAAAAAGTGTGGCGGCTCGCCGGATGACGTAGCCAAAAGTCGACCAATCAAATGAATCCACACCTACAAATGTCACCTTTGATGAATGTGTCCAGAATCAGGCTATCCTATTAGTAGGACAATCAATTCTAATTATAGGGCGAATGAATCAACTGAGCACTGCCCAGGTTCGTTATATCGCCAAACAGCCATTTACGTTGGATCACTAACAGATTTGCTCAGAGGTAACAATATGGAGTATGATGAATCTTTGAATGAAATTCGAAACTTCTATATGGCCCTGGTATCATATCGAATCCCATGCTTGTATTACCGCCGCTCAAATATCCAACCAAGTAAATATTATAAATGAAATTTTTCCACCCATTCGATCTTTAAGGAGAGACAATATGCACATGATTACGCCAACCGACACTAACTGATAAGTACACATTACATCCCCAATGTCCTTATTTACAAAGCAAAGAAAGCGAGCACAGCACCAAGCACAACACCCGCAGGCTTGAGGCCGGCGTTGACTGACGAAGCGGCGCCAGTGAATTCAGCAGGTGGCGCGGAGGTAGTTGCGCCAGTGCCGCTAGCAAAGGGAGCGGTGACAGTGCTCAGGCTGGAGGGAATGGGGTACGGGGCGCCTGTGGTCTGCGCTGGGACTGGAGGGGGAGTGCCGGGCACGAGCTCGACAGGCGCAGAAGGAGCGGGCCCAGGGTTGGGGCCAGGGGTTTGGGTGTGGAAGATGACCTGGGGAACAGTGACCTCAGTCGAGATGGTAGTCACGGTGCTGCCACCAGTTGAGCAAGGCACAGTAACAGTGGTCTTATAGGTGATCGTCGTGACAGGGCCGGTAGGGCCAGCTGGGGGAGGGACGACAACGGCGGTGGTCTCGACGGGAGCCGTACCCGTGGGGACAGCAGCAGTAGGCGGGGTGTTGCCACCAGTTGGGTTGATGGGGATGTTGGACGGGCAATCAGTGATGAGTCCCGGGTTCCCAGGCACGTAAGGAGCGCAGATACCAATGAGATACTGGAGGGCTTCTTGGATCTGGGCATCAGTGGACCAAGCGCTCACGCAGTCAATAACGTTCTTGGTGAAGTCTGGGTTCTTGCAGTAGCAGTTCGAGTCAGTGTTGTCCTTGCACTGTGTGTTGATCTCGAGCCACGTCTGCATGCACTTGGGGAGAACATCTGGAGGAGTGTAACCTGGGCCTTCTGGGGTGGGTGGGGAGGAAGGCTCAGGGGAAGAGGACGATCCGGGACCGTAGGGAACACCTCCAGTAGTTGTGGCTGGGGGAGGCACATCAGTTGTGAGCTGGGAGGAAGACTCCCCAGGCGGAGGAGCGCTGTAGCCAGGAGTATCGGTAGATGTGGCCGGGGGAGGAACCTCAGTTGTAAGAACAGTGGAAGACGACTCTCCAGGTGGGGGAGGGGTGTAGACAGCTGTGCTGTTGGTGTAGATACCATTAGTCGTGTATGGAGTCTCGACAGGAGGTTGGGTTGTTGTCGGTACTGCCTCACTTGTTGTTTGCACAACCTCGGTGGTGGACTCTACAGGTGCTGAGGTTGATTCGATGGGCGCCGAGGTTGATTCGATGGGCGCTGAGGTCGATTGTACGGGCACTGAGGTCGACTCCACAACCTCGCTCGTCGTCGATGGCTTGTTGGGAGGTTGATATGGCGGGTTGCAATCAAAGCCAATGTGATGGAGACCAATCTCGCAATCCTCCTTATCAGGCTGATTGTGATTACCAAGATACACCTCGACTGACTGAGCGCCACCGCACTGGGTGTTCTGGACTGTCGTTCCATCCTTCTTGCAGGGGGAAACGTGCTTGCAGATGGTCTTATCCGGCATCTTGTAGTGGAACTCGAGGTCGCAGTCGAACTCAACAGAGACCTGGATCTCCTTGACACTGAACCCATCCTTCCTCTTGGAGCAGTCGAAAGCAGCGGGCTTGTCCTTGCGGACCTTGTTTGTGATGCACTTGGTGTTGAAGGAACGCTTGGTGAGAGAGTCCCGTTTGCCGAACTTGTTCTTGCAGCTCCATCCACCTTGGAACTCGAAGTCGCCGTATTGGCCGAAGTTACCTTCAGGGAGGTCGCCCCAGCTGAAGCCATCTGGACAAGATGTTAGGATCTACTCTCATGATTGTTGTGGCTGCTAATATCTTACCCTTCTGCTTGTCACTGCACTCGTTGTTGTTGTACTCGGGAGAATTGAATTTGCCAGCGTGCTTGTTCCATGTGGCAGAGACGGTTTGGGCAGCCAGCCCTGCTGAAAGGAGAAGAGCGAGGGAAGTCCTCATGATGATGATGAAAATGATACGATATCAAAGAGTGGTAGTAACGAAAGTCGAAGCACTGCTTAACGATAGTGGTAACGAATAAATAAAGCAAATACTGAGAGTAGAGGGAACGAATGACTCTGACTCTTGAACAGCCTTATTAATATAGATAGAAGAACTGAGATGAGGAAAGAAATCTTGAAAGGCGGAGGAGGCCTTAGATATACATGTTCGACTTCGGGGTCGCGAAACATAGTTCGGTGAAACAGACGGAGCGCACGACTCGGAAAATGGTCCCAAAGATGCTCAGCCACGGACTATTGGCGGGCATCCCATGAGCGTGTCGCGCGCTCCAGGATGCCGCTACCCCGACGTTGTCGGCCCACAATGAGGTCTGACTGAGGTTGAAAGGAGTGGTCCTCGTAACCGAGCGTCTTAAGCGCCTCTGAAACGGCTAACTCCAGGGCGCCGACCATGCCTCTTATGCAGGTACAGCGCGAATCAACTGGCTCCTGCGGCCCCTTTCCTGCGAACGGACAAGTGCTGGCCGCCAATCGGGACCTAATTGCAGCCTCATACAGACTGATGCACAACTACTGGCCTTGAATAGCGCTCAAAGACACAACTGCTGTCTGTCGCGCGCCCTGCATCCCAAGACATGGGGTATTTCTGACGCTGGAGGCTGAAAGATGGCGGGTTTGAGATGACCGCGTTCAGAGTTGTGCAACGCGTCCACAGTCGCTCGGGGTCCTGTTTCGTGCGGGATGCTTCTTCTGGGCAGACATCGTCCCCTTTAGGTCGATATCTCTGCATCCTGCCGCTCTCCCGCTGACGCTAGCCGCAAGCTTGAGGCCTCTGGGCCTGTCCAACGCACGAGCACCCGACCCGAAATAGCTGCCGTGTCGCGTTTCACGTCATCCTAGGTGTAACACCATCCACCCGCCAGCGGCCAACCACCAGCCCAGCATGAGCAAAAGAAGCTGCAAACTCCAAAACGGCGTCTCGACTAGATTCCCATACATATTGCAAAGGGTCGGATCGATTCTGCAAAACAATGCAATTGATAATCCATCTGTTTCTTGACGTCGACATGGAAGTGGCGGAGTTGTGGAGTTGTACACCGGAGCCTCACCAACTTTCGGAGTTGCGAGCGGAGACGAACGGGGATGACAACTTATGCAGTCAACATTCCCGCTTCCTTCCTCCATCTCACTCGAGGACAAATGCACGTGCATGCGGACTCCGTGTGTCGTTCGTTGCTCAACAAAGATCTTTGCAGAGGGCACAAAGCAGGGATCCTACATAAGCTCATGAAGCAACCTTGGGGACTTGGCATGCAGCCTTTCAAACAAGCTACAATCAACTTTCGACGGAGGTGGCAGTGTCAATACTCAAACGACGGATTAACTTTGGGGACTACATCCAGGACAGGCCTGACTTCCGTGGACCTGTGTCATTCTTCCAATAGTTGAGGAAGGAAATTGATTTTTCCGTTCCTGCCCGAGGGGGGGCGTGACTCGGGGTTGGCGGATAGCACCGCTTTGCGTACAGCCGTAAAGGGAATACGAATGACTTATGGTTCTTCAGCCACATCACCTCACAGTCCACTTCTCCTTTGACATCACTCCACCCGAGGATTAGTCTCTAAATAACCACCGAGAATTTACCCACCGTTTTGTCTTCTCCAAGCGAATCTGCAGAACTATTCCGCAATGCTAGGTCGAAGCCGAAAGGAGTGACTCGGCCTAATCAGGCCCTGCTGTATCCGCCTAGAGCGCTTTTACGAATCGCTCAGGTTTTCCCCTGGGAGGTGATAACATGGACTGCACAGAAAAGCGCAAGTTTCAGGGCACCAGGGAACTGGGATTCACCAGCACTTTGTTTTCGAAGCGTGCGGGGAGGTCGAACAGATTGTAACACAACTGATCTCCTTTATGCTTACCCTTGGTTGAAAAGAATCTATTCGGTAGTATCTCATCATTTGAGCTGAAAATAGATGGTTGAGGTAAACTTTCGACGTCGGCAGCTACAACTGTATTCTCTCCAGGTCGTAGTGTCCTTTTCTATACTTAGTATTTCAATATCGAAGCAAGCACTTCACATACCTTTCGGTAGGCTTTCGAGAAGTAAAGTAATTGGCGTCAACCCTAAGATAAACTTGAAGCAATAGATAATAGGATCCAATTGATACGATGGTCATATGTTGTTGTGGTGAAAATATCTTCCAGTCCAATACCATGAGGCGGACTGGCTTCATCGAAGAAGCCCTTTGGCTACTCAGTTCCTTTCAACGCCCGGTGATGCAGTCCTTCTACGAAGACAGTTCTCTGAATTGGTCCACTAATGGGAGTGGTGTGGCGGGACGTGGCCTTACTCGTCCATTTGCCAGGCATACTCCATCTTCTCATTATCCGCCTTCCGATTTCTTGACTTGTGCCACTGGGTCTCAAATCCATTTCCTCTATCAACACCATCCCACCGGTGTCCAGGTCGTATTCCATATCGATTCGGCTGGAACCCGCCTTGATATAATGGCTTTCCTGTAATGCTACGTCCAACTTTCTTCTTCCGCAGGAAACCTGCCGCGGGATCGTTCCACCGACCCTGCCCTTTCTGCTCGTCGTTTAGCTCTTCGTCGTCTGCATACCGCGCAATATTCATGCCCTTTGCATCCTGTAACTGTTCTCTTCTTTTTGCCGCCTCTATGTTCTGTACGTCTCCCCGTGCTGCCTTCTCTTTCTCCAGTTTAACCCGCTCCAGCTCTTCTGCCTTCTTCCTCGCCTCTGCCCTTTTCATCGCCACGTTGATGATTCGTCCACTTGCATCTCTGTATATGGTTTCGTTTGCGTTTGCGCCCATATCCTTCGCAACCTGCTCCGCTTGTCTGCGCTCTTCGTCTTCTTTCTCCTTCATGGCTGCGGCGACCTGAGCTCCTGTTTGCAGACCGGCAACCGCGCCGGACGACAACTTCAGTACGCCCTCTGTGTCAACCATCTCTGGTGCTTCATCCTCTTCGTCAGCGGCTTGCTTGCGGTCGGCGACTGTCCCAGCTATGATGGCGTCTGCGGCAGCTGCATCGGCGGCGATTTGCTGGGCGGTTGTAGGTGGAGCGACACCGACAGTTCTCCAGGCTGGGGTAGCTACATCTTTTGGCTTCTTCTTGGCCTTCTTCGAGGAGAGGGTCATGCCCGCTATTGTAGGCGCATCGTCGTCATCATCGTCCCCGCCCTTGTTCCAGCCCGAAATGTCGTCGTCGTCAATCTTGAGCCCTCCTTCCTTGTTCTTCCGTTTACGTTTTTTGGATTTCTTGTCTGAATCAGCCGTGAGGTACTTCTTTGCTAAGTAGTCCGTGAGAGACATTGTGGGCGTTATGGGGTTGACAGAAGAGGAAGTTTAATTGTGATCGTAGAAGTTCCCGAACTCACTAATTCATTCAATCTTGGCAACTTATCACGTGACTAGGCGAAGACGCTAGCGCGTTAGCTTGAGCTTCCAAGGTTGGAGCTTCTCTTGCAGGAACGGGAACATCGACAATATTATTACTTGCAATGCCGCAATAACTACAATTTTAATCTTTGAAATATGCAGTACTATACATAGTATCCTTGGGTTGCATAGTTGTAGTGGAATATTTTGAATACTTCCCTATTTCCGAAGTTCCCGTTCCTGCGAGAGAGCTTGACGCTTGCTTTCGACAACTTCATTCATCGTTTATACTACGATATGGCGCGCGGCGAACGCTCGGAAGAAGTTTGGGCATGGTATGAAGCTGTATACGAAGCGATACAGGAGATTCCACACGGTAGAGTCACTTCGTACGGACATATCGCTAGGCTTGTGGGGAAACGTACATCCCTCCATCCCCAGATATAGCTCATCACTGTGTTAACGATGCGCAGCGGAACGTCCAAGGTGCTTAGTTTATGCTGCATGCAGTTGAAGACAAGGCTAACGTGTGACGTGGTTCAAGGCAGGTTGGAGTCTGTCTCAAGAACCTGCCGTCGCCATCGACCGATCCTAGCAAGACGAGCCCAAGATGGAACAGTGGGAACGTGCCTTGGCAGCGCGTGATCTCTGCCTCAGGTCGCATCAGCCCGAGGTCAGTTGCAGGCTTCTTTCTCCTGACCAAATCATTGTGGGTTTCTTTGTTGACAAGAGACAAAGGGGTCCGTCTGGTGCCAGTCGTCATGCAGCAGCTCTACGGGCGGAGAACGTCGAGGTGAACCAAGGCGCAATGGGTGAGCTTACGGTGGATCTTGGGAGGTTTGGATGGTTTCCTGACGTGTTGCCGAGCGAGGCTGGGTTGGTGGAGAGCAGTGACGAGGAGAATGAAGAGGAGGCTGCGTACCACACGTAAGGCACCATATATCTAATACGTCAAAGCGTTATTGTTGGAACCGCCGTTTGCATTTGTAGGGCCAGCACGTTACCAACGTCAGACAGCTGATTGACGGACCTATAAGCTAAGCCGTGCGGAATCTTGGAAGAAGCATAGCCTTGGACGGCAGACGTACTTCTGTCGCTAGCGATTACTTACCGGGAGTACCACATGGTAGGACGGTGATGGGTGGATGGATAGGTCGTCGCTGACTGTTCTAAGCGAGGCGATGAACCCCGGCCGAATCCGGGACGTAATCTAGGCTGCGTGTCGAGAGGCGTCGCTTCGGAAAGCTAAATAGGTAGAACCAATATGAAGCAGGGTGCCTGTGGAAGTGAATGCTAGCTCGTTGCAGCTCGTGACTGTAGCTGTCTGAGGGGTAAAGGGAGGGTGGAGGTCGCCGAGACATTGCCGGATCGCGGCAATCTTGCGTTGTCCCGCAGCTGGGGGATGGTTGCGAGCGCAACCACTCAGCAGGAACCCGCTCCGCTCCAGCAAAACGCCCACGTTTGCGTATCCAAGGCGCATGATGGCAGTCATATGTCATCATTGCCCTCGCCCTCGCTCTCAGCAGGCGGCAAGCTCTCAAACCGGCCCCGGGCTGAGGCGGGCGAGCCCCGATTCGCCGATGCGTCACGAGGCAGCTCCATCACCTCTTATCGCCTGCCCACTTCCAGGCACAACAAAGGATGTGGGGAGGCGTGCGCCCTTTCTCTTGCTAATAAAAGGGCCTAGCATCGCCGCAGAAGCGCGTTCACATATGATAACGCCCATCACACGCGCCTCCACAGCACATAACTCGCTGCATAGCCACCTGCTTCCCCAGAGCTCGCTCTAACTGAGTCACCCTTCAGAGTCACTCCCAGATTCCAAGACAGCCACAGCTCGCCAGAGTCATCCCTTCTCTTCTTCCCCGAGCTTATTAGTTCCTTCTGCCACACTTCCCTTACCTTCCACCCTGTCGCTGTCTACCTTCACTCCCTTCCCCAAACATCTACCTAATCTACTAGCCACCTATCGACTCCGTGTCCTAACACCTATCACCAACCTCCCAACAAACACTCCCACCAACCAAGTACGCTTCCAATCGTCATCATGACGTCCGAGCAGACCTTCTCCACCAACGATCTCCGCAGCGGCGCAAAGGAGTTTGCCCGCGACAAGGACCACAGGGTGAAATGGGCCCACGGTCAAGCGTTCGGCCCAGGGCGACGCGATGAGCTCCACCCTCGCCCTGCCCGTGTCGTCTCTGCCCCAAAGTCAGGACACCCGCTTCCCTTTGCATGATACAGAACACATGCTGACATTCATAGGTCCCAATCCGGCTTGAACAAGGCTCGCACTGCTGTCAAGAATGACATTGCCTCTGCGAGTGGCGACTCCTCAGCCGACGAAGACATCGAGGAGCCCTCCGCCGCTCCCGCCCCCGATGCCGAGATCACCTACTCATACGACGCTGAGCGAGGCCCGAGCCATGGAAGCCAAATCCTCGGAATTGCTCTGGCACAAGCTATTGAGCGCTTCGAAGTCCGACAGACAGACAAGCTCATCAAGGAGGAATACGAGGTGCTCGATGTCAACGAGGCTCTGTCTCCAGCTCCCAAGGCAATCAGGAAGACCGTCGCAGCTGAGGATGAGGACTACGAGTTCGTCGACGCTTGACTGCCTCGCCCATGCTATGGCTCTTTTCTTCCTCCCATAATTGTTTGTTCGGACTCTTAGCGGACTGGCATGCGTTTCCATGGCGTTTAACACGGCATTCCTATCGACATCAACATCAACATCGACTTGACACCTACGGGTAGTGTATTTTGGGTATGGGCATTGTAACGGTTCGGCAGCATCAATAGGCGAGCGTATGGCGCTTTCTGAGGACTTGAGCAGCCCTTTACTGGTCTTGCGGCCTCTTTTGTGTTTTCAGCATAGGCTTTTGGATGACGGATACACTGGCGGGGACCTGGTCTGTGTACAGTTATTGACTTGGGTTGCTTTGCTTGTCGTTTCTGCGTTCGTAGTTTGAGAATATGGGGTGCATGAATTCATGCCTCCCGAAATCGTGGATTGTTCCCGAAAGCGATGTTCCATGAGTGAAGATAGCACTGCAGTTATCGCCCCGCCGTGGTGGATAAGCCCAGCTTGGCACAGCTTTCGCTGAATGCCGATCCGCGCGTCGGTGGCGTTGCGTCATTGGTATTTGTTGACATTCCCTTATCCCCAAGGCACAGCCCACCTCATTACTTCCAATACTTCAATACCCGAATGCGAAACGATCAATAAAGCGACGGAATCTCACTGGAATTGCACCAAGAACTGCTATCACCCCACGCACCGGAAGGGCGCCACTCGCGTAGCTTGCATTACGCGTTCTCGCCTTAGAAATTGTAATCCTTGCCTGCTCCTTAAATGGCCTTTACGACAGCATAGGGGCTGTCATCGAAAGTTCCCACTACCAGGAAAGAACTCACCAGGAACCAAGACACGACACTATGCCCGGCGACCGTCCGCGATGGGTGCTGCACATCCAGGCACAGTTCTGGAGGGTGCTAATGGGAATCGGCATGATGCTTCACCGACTCGCTCGCCCGCTTCCGCCGTCGCCGTCCTTTCATAAATACGTTGAAGCGACCGTCTCCCCGCTGAAGGGGAAATTCAGACTCCAGTTCTACGTTCCAAAAGATTACCATAGACAAAAGAAGCTGAAGGGAAGACGATACCCTGTCGTTATAAACTTCCATGGAGGAGGCTTTACTTTAGGTACGGCACGCGACGACGCGAGGTGGGCTGGCATCGTGGTTGAGCAAGTTGGAGCTGTCGTTGTCAGTGTCGACTACCGTCTCGCCCCCGAACACCCATTTCCCACGGCTGTGGAGGATGGTGCGGATGCAATTTTGTATCTTGCGCGCAACGCAGACCACTTGATGCTGGATCCCACTCGCTTCGCTGTTTCTGGTTTCTCCTCAGGTGGCAATATGAGCTTCACGGTTCCGCTTTGTCTTCAGGGCGAATTGCTAGACAGAACAAGCTCAGGCGCAAAGATCCCGGATAGCCACGCCGGCAACGTACCTCTCGATGTCCCGCTCGATGTCCCGTCCTTGCAAGTTCCATCTCTCCAAGTCCCATCAGTCACTCCATCGCCAAACTCGTCTCGGGTTCCACTTGTTCGGCAGAAGTCCCGCATTGATCGAATCGCCATGCTTCGCCAGACAGGCGTGTCGTCGCTCTCTCTCGTATCCTCATATAAAGATGGGGCGGCTGTGTCTGTCGCCACCCAGGGCTCGGATGCGGTAATCAAGATCCGGGGCATAGTTTCCTTTTATCCTTCGACCGACTACACGCAGACGCGAGAGCAACGTCGTCAAACTTGCTCAAGAAAAGACCAGGATCTGCCCGCGGTCTTTACGGAGCTATTTGATGATTCGTACTTGCAGCCTCCATCACTGGATCTCGCGCATCCTTGGCTGAGCCCTGGTGTTGCGCCTGAAAGCATGCTGAAGATGCTTCCTGATGACATCGTACTATTTTGCTGCGAGTGGGATATGCTTCTTGCGGAAGGCGAGCGATTACGCGATAGACTCACCAAGGATCTAGGAAAGCGAGTACACTACCACTGCGTACCAGGCGTTCCGCACGGCTGGGACAAAGCACCGAATCCACTGAGGGAGTCTCCAGGGGCGAGGCAGCAGTACATGGTAGCTTGCCAGGAGCTGAAGAGGATGTTTGATATTGAGCAAGAGGATGATTTTGAGTAAGGAACGAGTACTTCTAGAGTCATGATGGTAGCGTTTGGATCATGAGTACATATACCTTTGACTGGGGATTGGTGTTAGCTAGCGTTGTGTACATCATCACGGCATCGTCTTGGAACCTGGAAAAATCTGAGGCGTAGATTGTTTGGTTTCTTTTGTTGCTTTCGACATCTCAGTGAAGCGTCTTACTTATGAAGTTATGCTGTTCATGTATCCTAAGGATTTGTTGCGTCACTACAATCAAGAGTTTTGTCTTTCAAATTCCCTCAACTATAGCTGTGGTTGATGCCAATATTGAGTATATCCACAAACCTCAGCCATACACGGACTAAGATGCTTTGATTAATAACTCACCACCTCATTCATACGATCTAAGCCGTGTGCTCACGCAAGTCTCAAGGGCTTTGGCTCTTCTTCTTGATCAGTTTCTATCAAATAGCTCAACCAAATGCAAGCGGAGACGCCCACCACAGTGGCAGACTGGGTGCTATATTTTCCTTCTGAGCACGGGTTAAGAGCATGCATGCATCAAGACGCCTAGAAATCAATAATAGCAATTGCACTCAAACCAAGCTAAGGCTTTATATCACAGTCTCATAGCATGGCTCTAGTTCCACGGTTGGGGGGGCTCCTCTGTCCTAGATCACAGAATCGTATTTTGTTTGGATTTTGGGGACCGATGGTAGAGGAGGGATTTGCGATTGGTATAGTAGACATGGCGCGTGAATTGATGGTCGACCAAAGGAAGTTGTAGGAAGAAGGAAGGAATTGATAGTGCGTACAAGGACGAGATTGTAGATAATACAAGCACTCACCACCTCGAATGTGCAAATAGCTGATTTTTTACGTTCCACTTACATGGCCAGAACCCAATGAGCACATGACCTTGAAAATGACCGACACTATTAGGATGTACCTACAATGGATGGCGATGGAAGATGTCACGAGCCTTCGCATTTGGAACTGGTCATGTGTTGACTTACAAATTCGCCACATTGCAGGCAGCTGGTTCTCGATGACGTATGAAATCAGACGATGTACGGTATCTGAATTGATGTTGAAGAGAGAAAATACCATCTGTCCGGGTTACTGTTCTGCAGACCAGTATTGCTCTGGGAGATGTTTCCACAAAGGGAACTTCGCATCGAGTTCTCGACTCGCAGATCTGGTACTTGGCGCCGTGAGATCGGCAAATGTTGGTCAGGGTCTACGGCATTCGTTATGCATCGCGGGGCTTAAGGAGATGGCTATTTTCTCAGCTCGTCTCTCGCATAGAACCCGCGATCACAGCAGGCTTGCACCTCGAGTACGACAGGTACGAGCCCTTCGGGAATTTTTCGTGCTCGGTCACTGGGCTCTCCAGGTTTGGGTAGAAACGCCCACGGGGTTAGACAGCCAGGGCCGTGTTCGTCCGGGGCAGCCTGCTGGCCAGCTGAATGAATCATGGCAATGTCGAAGTGGTGTTAGAGTCTAGACCGGGCGCGAGCAGCAGCTGTAACTCCCTGTTCGAGATGGTGCGTCGAGGGTGCGCTGACAGCCTTTCTCAACCATTTCACCGCCCAGCAGGCCGCTCCGCTCGGTCGCCATAAGAGCCTCCTCGATCGCTGCGATCGCAACGGCCTGAATTTCCGCCCTCCTCTCCTCCCCAGGCACCATTCCGCCGCCGTCGCCTCAGCCCTATCTTGGTCACAGGCCCGCCGCCTGCATCGTCCCATTTTGCCCTGCATTTCCTTGGCGGCCTCTAGCGAAAACTTGCTTCGACTGCCCTGAAGCCGACAGAGGCCCGCACGAGACGTCCAGCTAGAAACCGTCCGTCACGCTGTCGCCGTTTACTTAGCACGCCGCGCGCCGCGAAGATTCCTCATCAGCATCGCCGCCTCTTCGGTTGCGTTTGTGGTGGTTGTCGTGTGTTTGTCATAGACTCGGACTGCTCCTGCGCCCAGGGGTGATGTCATATTTGTCCAGCCCTCTCCTTCTTTCATCACCCTCGTCACGGCAGCCTCGACCGACCCTTGCCTTCACGTAGCCACCGCCTCCCTACCATTCACGACCGCGACATCTACTCCTACTCCTACGCCACCGTCCGCTGCCCATTTTCATGTCCGTATCCTTTATACCGTCTCTCTGGCCGTCGCTGGCCCTACTCACCCCCGGTCGACACTCGGAACTTGCATGACCATGTCGACGCCCACACTTTCTCCCAGACCCCGCGAGGCCTCGCACTCGACGCAGTCCCGCCCGCGCCCTGCCCCGACCCCGAAGGCGCGGCCCAGCACCTCGCGGACTCCCGCTACCTCTCTCCCGCCGCTCACTCCTCGTCGTCTCAACGAAGTGAAAACGCCTGGTCTTGTCCTCCAGGACGTCAGAAGTCCGAGTCCCAACTATTTTGGCCTCTCCGTCGACGCGAACGCCAGTGCCGATATGTTCGCCTCTAGTGCCGCTCAACATATTCGCGGCAATTGGAGCCCGCCGTCGTCGAATGTGCGCTCCACTGCTGCAGCCTCTCCTCGAATCATTCCCGTCGATCAAAATCCCGAATTTGAGCAATTCAGAAGGCAGTCCGAGAACAACAAAGGCTTTTCTTTGGGGCGGTTTGACTTTGGAACACCGTCGGCCGCTCCTGCGTCGACGGCCAAGGAAAACTACTTTGGAGCATTGAAGGCCCCCCTCGCGCCTGGACCCATCAACGCCCCTGCTCGTCCTAATGACCATACTAAAGACACAAAAGACGAGGACTGTGAGATTGAGGTCAAGCCACGCTCTCCAAAACGGCTTTTGTCATCAGATGCGTCTCTGTTTCCTGATCGTCCGCGGCGAAATTCCCCTGCAAGTTTCCTAGATCAAGACGGGTTCGGGCAACGAACCGATGAGGTGGCCGAATTCGTAGAAGATAGAAATCCCCGACCCTCTTTGCCCCCGAGAAAGTCCATGCATCCCATTTCGCTTTCGACACATCGAGCCGAGACGCTCCCTGCAAATATTGACGGCGACTACAAAACTGACGGACCTATCATGACAACCCCTCAACACATCGTCAACATACTTGAGTCAGCAGTGGAAGAGGTACTACTACTAGATCTCCGTGTCTCGACGCAGCACGCGAAGGCTCGTATTGCAGGCGCTCTGACTCTTTGCATTCCCACTACTCTCCTCAAGCGGGCATCCTTCAATGTTCAAAAACTAGCCGAAACCTTCAAAGAGGATGAAAACAAGGAAAAATTTGAACGATGGAGGAGTTGCAAATACATCATCGTCTACGACGCCAGCTCTTCGCAACTAAAAGATGCCACGCCTTGCATAAACACACTAAAGAAGTTCACGAATGAAGGGTGGACGGGCGGATCTTATATCATAAGAGGTGGGTTTGCCGAGTTCTCCAACAGGTTCCCCTCATGGGTCACACGCAGCCCTACCAACAACCTTGCGTCTGCCTCCTCTTCGCTCCAGATAAACTCGGGCCTACCCTCTGTGGCTCCTGTTATCGGCGGGTGCCCTATGCCAGTTACTCAGAACGCCGCGAACCCTTTCTTTGGAAACATTCGCCAAAATATGGACCTAATCGGTGGTGTTGGACAAATGCCCATCAAACATCCGTTAGCAATGACGCACCAAGTAGAAGATGATCTTCCCGCATGGTTACGGACAGCAGCGAATGAGAAGGACCACGGAAAAAGTGTTTCAGACAAATTTCTGCACATCGAGAAACGCGAACAAAAGCGTATGCAGGAGGCCTTGTCTGAAAAGGTTATCTATGAGCCACAGGCAGGAGGAGTGGATCCCACAAAATGCGTCAAGATTGCTGGAATTGAGAAAGGCTCGAAGAATCGGTACAATAGTATTTGGCCGTACGAGCACTCCCGAGTCAAGATAGAAGGCGTTCCTAAAGGAGATTGTGACTATGTTAATGCTAATCATATCCAAACGGCGTGGTCTAACAAGCGTTACATTGCTACGCAAGGTCCACTTCCCGCAACATTCAATGTAAGCCTCAACCCCACTCACATCTAGATATATAGCTAACGCCCCTGTAGGACTTCTGGAACGTAGTTTGGCAGCAAGACGTCCGCGTGATTGTCATGCTCACAGCAGAGACAGAAGGCGGTCAACTCAAAGCTCACAACTACTGGTCAGGCAAGCAATATGGACACTTATATCTGAACTCGCTCGGGGAACGTAGAGCATCTCTGGAACCCTCCAAAATCCACCGGCATCGAGAGCACATGAGGCCAGCGCTGGGTCAGCGCAGATCGACAGATGCACCTAAGCCTGCAAATATGACAAAGGAAGCCAACAATTCTTCCCCTACTTCCGAGCAGCCCTACGTTATCGTACGAAAATTCACGTTATCGAACTCGGACGAGCCCTTCGCACGAATGCGTGAGATTACTCAACTTCAGTACTCGAGTTGGCCAGACTTTGGCGCTCCTGCTCACCCAACGCATCTTTTGGGCCTGATTGAACAGTGCGATGCTGTCGTTAGACAAGTAAATGGGGGCACACCCACTCGCCCTGACCCTCCCAACGGCCGACCAGTACTCGTTCACTGCTCTGCAGGATGTGGGCGCACAGGGACTTTCTGCACCGTCGACTCTGTTCTAGATATGCTCAAGCGCCAACGCCAAGTTCGCAATGCTCGCCAGGGCACGCCAATGGAAGTCGAGCCTTCGTCAAGCACGCCTAGTCAATCTGAAGGCAGCCCATTCTTCAAGGAGGAGAAAGTGGAGGGCAATTGGACCACGAGAGATGATTTAGATTTGATCGAGAAGACAGTGGAAGACTTCAGGTTACAAAGACTTAGTATGGTGCAGAGTTTGAGGCAGTTTGTACTTTGTTATGAGAGTGTTTTGGAATGGCTTGTCGAGCAGCATCCAAAGTCGGCATAGAGGAAGATTTCTTTTTAGGCGCAACCTGGGGAAGGTGATGATTAGTGTCACGACCAGGAATTGGATGTACGAGGAACGTTACCTCTCAAGGCGTAGTTTTATGATTCATTGGCGATGTCCTTACGACGATTCATTGGGAGGCGTTGTTTTTCAATCCACATAGCATGGAGGATTAGGCGCATGGTTTAGTTGTTCTTAACAAGCATTCAAGACTACTTTTTTATCGACAGAAATGAATGAATTGGCCGGAGATTGGAATGGTTGGCTTCAACATCACGTGGACGCGCGCGCGATCTCGCGTCTAATTTCCCCACCTCACTTATCCACCAGCCGTAATCACCACACATACCAACCTTCTCTCCCATAATGTCAAGATATGACGGCTCCGACATCCGCGCGGAATCCCCCGATGAGGGTGTATACAACCACGCACACCGTGCATTTTTGCAAGCGTTTCTTTCACGATCCGTCATGACAGTCGACGAGATCAAGCCCGTCATCGCCGCTGTGATGAGCGCGAAAAGTATGGACCCTCATTTCCTCCCCCCTCCCTTTGCAACGATAAATGATGTCCACATCTTGTACCTTCGTCCTCCTGTACATGCAGACACCCGGCTAATCCTTTAATTCCCAGACCCAAATCGGCCACGCCTCGAAGGCGACATCACAGCACCAGACATAACCTCGATGCTCCGAGTGATAAACCTGCGTCTTACACCCCTCGATTACGAAATCCGGTCCACGCGCGACCAACGGACAAAGACACTGACTTACGCCCTCGTCAATACAACCTCCGATCCGCTGACCCAACTCGCAACGACGTTCACATCCGATGAAATCGCATACGTGAAACGCGTGCTGGACCGTATGTTTATAGACAACAATACTAGGAATGCGTCGCTCATGGCCGTAACGAGCATGCAGGCGGCGCAGCTCGCGAAGGTGTCAAGGAGTCGGCAGAGTCAGGTCAATGGTGGAAGGGAGGACGCGGAGGGTGCAAGTCAGATGGAAGCGAGTGTGAAGGGCATATCGATGCCGGAGGCGGAAACCGTCCTCGGCCAGCTCATCGCGCAGCAATTCTTCCAAAAGTCCCGCGGCGGGTACTTCTCTCTAGCGCCTCGCGGGCTCATGGAACTCCGTAGCTACCTCAAAGAAACGTACAACGAGCCCGCGGATGAGGAAAACGGGATAGCTGAGAAGATTAGGATTCGGGATTGTGAGGGGTGCAGGGAGATCGTTACCGTGGGGTTGCGGTGTAGTGATCGCGCGTGTGGAGTGAGATGGCATGATCTTTGTGCTCAGCAGTATTTTAATGGGCAGAGGGGAGGTGGGAGGATGTGTCCGAGGTGTGGGGTTGATTGGGCGGGGAATGAGTTTGTGGGGGAGAGGGTGGCGGTCGGGGGGCAGCGGAGGACGACTGGTGCTGGAGGCCAAAGTTCTCAGACGAGGAGAGATGAGTATGAGGATGAGGATGAGTAGGTAGGGGCAGCATGGAGACTAAGATGTGAAGATGGCATGGATTTGGCGTTGCATTGAAGACATCTGGTGTCTGATGTTTTATGGCGTATATGAGCTATCTTTAATGATCACCTTCCCCAGTGCCTTGGACAACTATATAGTTCCCTAACAACATGTGTTAGATTTGTACACCAATTGTCAAACAATGGCAATCCCATCTCTAGCTTTCACTGTTAGACAAAGCTCGCATCCACAGTCCCTTATCGGACGTGCGAATCGCGCTAGCTTTACACTCCTGCTATACTACAACTGATTACAGACGTATAGCTATGTAATCTATTACTACATGTTATTCTGGAGTTTAATTCACATGAGCTCCGTCCGCTACCGGTTCAAAGCTAGGAACGATGCTACTGTGTAAGGATGCTGTGGGCCAAGAATTTGCTCCCACAGCTTAAAGGATTGCTGCATGGGTTCATTCATGCTGTCTAGCATCTTGGGGTGTTTCTTTCGTACACCCTTCCCCATCTTCTTGAAGAGCTGTTTATAAAATGATTCTGTTAATGTTTTAGGATAGCCAGCTGCATAGCTACAAGTGTAATAGCTACTAGAAGTAAATTATAGCAAGGTTTTAAAGCTTAGATAAGACCCCTTTATACGTACTAAGAGTAGAGCTCAACAGTAGGTGCTGTAATAAAGAAACGCCATTGCAACACAAAAGGCAGCTCGGTGCAAATAAAAGGTAAAGGCGATACATATAAACGTAATTTCTAGGGTTAGAGAGGCTTCTAAATATCTAGATAGCTATAGCACACGACTTAAAACAAAGAATTTCAACAATTACTACCGTGTGCACAGAGTCGGTGTTACTGGAAGTCAAAACTACCATCTCCCCAACCCCCACAAATCCAAACTATCCCCCCCCCGCTCCACCTCCTTGTATTCCTCCCTCCTCCATGCCACTATTCACTCGTAGCAAACCTATCACCCAAACCAGCCCCCCTCCCAAATCCATCTCGCCAAACCTACCCAACCTAGTCTCTC
>MU002026.1:0-49663 GCA_010093585.1 Melanomma pulvis-pyrius CBS 109.77
GTCTTCTCCTCTCCATCCCGTCTTCTCCTCTCCATCCCGTCTTCTCCTCTCCATCCCGTCTTCTCCTCTCCATCCCGTCTTCTCCTCTCCATCCCATCCCATACCCATCCCGTCTAACCACTTAGCTCCCCCCCACGCGCAACGCAAGAACGTACCAGCAACCCCTCTCTTCTCGCGAGGATGGGACTCCTCAGGGATAGGGGTTCAGCGCCGCGCTGTGTGTTGGTTTGGAGGGGGAAGTGGAGCAGCGGGATGGAGAAAGGGAAGGAGGGGAGGAGGGAGCAAGGATGGAAGGAAGGGGGTGTCGAGGGACAAGGTGGCCATGGACAAGGTGGCCATGGACGGGGTGTAGGCCTGCGACGTTCGTTGAAGTCAAAGGATCGTCTCTTCACTTGGGCTTGACGACGCACGTACTCCGCACTCCCTTCCTGCGTTTGGGGGTGGCATGTGGGTGGTGTGGAGGGAGGACGTTGGATTAGCGGCGTGGAGTCTGTTGGGGGGGTTTGTTGGGCTTGGGGTTGGGGTTGGGTTTGGGAGGGGGTGTCTGCTGTGGCTGGATCTTGGTGGGTTACCTCGTGGGAAGGATTTAGACGGGGGGGTTTCTTTGCTGTGTCGCGGGCTGGTTGTGGGCTGGGGTGGGGCTGGGGTGGCACATTGGTGCGGTGGTTGGGAAGTGCGGTGGGGGCTGAGGGTCTACGCGGTGGGTTGGGTGTTCTTGTCCTGGCTCTAGTTCTGGCGTGTGTTGGGAGCAGGGAGAGGGAGGTGTCTTGTTGCTCGGAAGCTGGAGCTGTGGGGAGTGGCTCGTGTGTCTTGTCTGCGTTCTTGTCTGGGTTTCGGACTCGTTGTCTTGCATGTGCGTAGTGTGCTTTGGAGCTTTGCGGTTCTACGATGGGGGGTTTTGTTGTTTGTTTCTTGGGCTGTTGTTTGCGCTTTGTGCCAATGCCGCGGATGCTTGATGGTAGGAGGCTGGGCTGGCTGGGGGTTGGTGTCGTTGGGGAGTGGCTTGAGGGGGGACCTGGGTTGTTGTAGTGGGGATGCTGGGGTAGGAATGTCTAAGTGGGGAGTGTGGTTCATGGGAGGGCATGTAGACTGGACGGGCTACTTCTAAACGGGCTGGACTATGAAGACTTGAGACCGTGTTCCTATATCAGTGGTGAGATGGAAGAGCGGAGGATAGGGAGAGAGTATCATGCCGTAGCCGGCGACTTTGGTGTTGTAAAGTGCCCCGATCCCTCTCCATTCATCATTATAATGTGTGTACGCGCGCCATGTAGAGCCTACATATCAACACTGATGCCGGGCCCCTTCTTGTGTCCTGTCTTCCCGTTGTGATTCCTTGAAGGGCTTTACGACACTGCCTCCGTGGACATCAGCGCCAGTATCGTGGTCAGACTTGGGCCGGAGATTGTCTAGGCTTGGTTCGGCTCGACAGGTATTCTTGGTATGGCAGTGCCTTGCATTTCCATGTCACTGTATATCGACAGTAGGAGTTCGATCGCTCGATGATAAGGGCAGCTCGTCGATGCCAGGCAGGCTTCTAGATCTATGAGTGTGAGCGACGAGTCGGGTCGAGTCGAGTCGAGCTAGGATCGTGAGATTGAGGTCGGCCCTATGTACGGATGGGGCACAGAGTCCAGCGCAGTGTTCTCGGTCGGTGTGATACTGGCTCGAGTGCTACTAGAGGCGTAGACGGTGGGTAGAAGGGAGGCTGTGACTTTCCGTCGATGAACTACAGTGCAGTGCGCGGTCAGCGACTGGATTTGGTCGGGCTACGCTGAGCAGAATCTGGGGCGAAGGATCAGAGAGTCCAGCAAGGTATCTCGAATCGTTCTCGCATGGTGGTGAGCGGGGAAAGCATGGAGGAGGTTGTTCGTCTTCCTTCGGCTTCTCAGAGACGCTCGTAGAGACGCGGGACAGGACACAGGACGCAGATCACAATGCTCATGGATGAGGAGAGGAGGACAGAGAAGGGCGAGTATAGTTGCGCGTTGTTTGGAATGACTCTTGTATCCCGAGCCCAATGGCTCACTACTGTACATCTGGCTCTACGACTAACTGTAGCCTTGAAGTCGTCATCCGGCGATCTCTACTTACAACTCTCTCCCATCTGCAATCCCCCTCCCTCTCTGTGAATCCCTCGAGCCCTCTAAACGGCTTCCGAGCCTCACTCTTTCGTGCCCTTCAGCCCAAGGTCCAAGATACCACTCCTCCGCAGAGATCAGCTCAACGCGAATGCCACAACAGAACCCGCAACACCCACGAGCGCGATCTCCATAGCAAAACACAGACACAAATCTAGACCTAGAAGAACAAAACTGCACTCCCACTCCCCGTCCCCTGCAACATATCCCGCCCGCGCTTCTCCGTGGACCTCTCGAAGCAGCAACGATATACACGCAAGCCCAAACTCACTCTCACTCCAAAGCAGCAACGATACACGCGGCCAGACTCTTCTCCATGCCACCCGCCAGCGCGCATTTCCGATACATAGAATTGAAATACCCGCGCATGTATGCGCACCTTTGATGTTTAGTGATTCGATCTCCATGACGATCTCCTAGTTCGTTGGATCCGCGCGATGATCTTTTGTGCTTGGGATCGACTGTCGGATAAGGGCAGCGCAGTCCGGAACGGGGCCCTAGATGCTCACCGGAGAACCTGTGTGAATTGTCATTCATTGCTCGGTCGTTCATTGCTATGCCGGGGGCTCGCCTGCATCTAGAAGCTGTTTCACTTTCATCGTGGAGCTGGGTTCGGAGAGACCACTATGAACACAGAAGAGAGACCGTCTTCTCACATTCGGGTGCTCCTCATCTTACTGATGCGTTTCAAAGCATAGGAGAAAGGGAGGAAATGAAGTATGATATTATAGACATGCATAGAAAACTGCGAGTCGCTCTGAAAACGACTCCAACTCCTGAAGCATGAGCATTCTTCCACTGTGAATGTCTCGTCTCCCAAATTGCAAACGTCTCATGTGTATTCACACCTCACCGTTCGTTCCCTCGATCCTCATTCCCCGTCATACTCACAAGCCGATCGTACTCATTAAACCTGCCCCTATTAGCAAGACAGCCCCAAGCATTGCCTGCCTCACTCTCTTTGCGCATTCCCTCTCGGGCTCGCGTAACCTCCCTCGCATATGCCCTCAGACATACGAACAAGCATTCAGAGCTCGCATTCCCAGCGCTCCGGTTTCGGGACCAGCTCTAGATTTCTCTCGGGATTCTCTCCCGATATCCTTGCAGCATCCCTGTACCACCGACCCGGCAAGCTGACGCTGCACCGCTCCCGCAATACACATGTTCAGAATATCGCTGTAACTTATCCACATTCAATACATATCACTGCATGTGAAAGACGGGACCCCTGATCCAGCGGCTTGCGGCGCTAACATTGGAGATTCCATCCCACGGCCCCAAACCGCGGAACCGGAAGAGAAAGCCACACCTGCACTCATGCATCTCTACCATCTTGGTAGTAAACTAAGAGATGCGGGAGAGGATCTAGAAGCCCACGCCAGGCTCCCACAAGAGCCCGTCAGTTTGGGAGCTGTGACGCGGAATTGACTATTCTGGCTAGATCGTGGTCGCACAGTGATATGGCTGCCTTCATGGCCAAGCCGTGTCTGCACGCGAGCCTTCTAATGAAGTGAGACGGGCACATGGCGACAAGGAATGCATGTCCAGAATCGTGAAACATGTATTTCACATGCCAATTTCTTACTCCTAGATAGGCAGAATGACCGACTGCTCGCTAGAATGACGCGAATGAAAGCAAACGAAGCGAATTCCGCGAATCCTACGGATTACTAGCCTGGAGCTAACGAGCGGTGAAGTGTACCAGATCTTTCTAAAATCGTGGAGCTGAATCGTGGAGCTGAATCGCGGAGCTGGAGTGAACTTGCAACCATGGCCCGCGTCTGGCGAAAGGGAGGCTTCGGGAGTCCGTGTGCAGGCGTGTTGATGTGGGGGTTGTTGTGATTCAGGGTAGCATCACGCCCATGATTCGATCCTGCAGAATTGCTAATAGGTCATGAGATCATTGCAGTGTATCAATGTGATACGATTCACATATCTGTATGCATTAGCAATGTTGATCTGCGTGGGATGACATATACTGTCTGATGGTGGATCAGTCTTCGAAATTCGAGACTCGTCATACAAAGATGAAGACGGAACCATGTTTACGATACGTGGTGAATACACCCAAATACTCCAACCTGAATCTAGGGACTTGGACATACCGTGGGGGATATTGTCGATCTCGGATCCTTCTGCACCTAAAGTCTCACATGCGGGTCGACAGCAGTACCCTTGTTCCCAGTGTAGATGTAGATAGTCGATTAATAGTATGGGTGATGGTTTTACCCGAGTCCGCATAGCTCGATGCAAGAATCGTACGATGTATTCTTCAGCCTTGCAATTGGCGGTCGTGTGACGTGCATGCTTCCGATTTAGATCTACTCCACAACGCCTCCGAGATCCGATCCAGCATTGGTGGTGCGTACTCGTGCATGGTTTCGGTATCTCCACTTACCGCCGGCGGATAGGAGAGGACCCGAGCCCCAAATAAGGTCTGCTGCCTCTCCTTAGTGGTCGATCCATGAATCTAGAAAATGTACTAGGATCCTTGTCGTGAAGTACTTAGGCGATGCACTCAATACATCTTCTCATATTCCGCGCTGCGGAAGTCTCAAACAGGAATGTCGACGAGTTATGACACGCAGCCGGCATGCTCACCGACCTGTAGTGATTCTCGGCGCCAAAAACAAGTCGTTCGCGGCACCCTACTAATAAAACGGCGTGACGTATATAGATTGTGCCCTTGTATAGCCCACCCGGCTCGGCTTTGTAGCGCCAACGCGCGCGTGGATGCGGGAGAGTTGGAAGGCAGTAATTGGCTGACTCGCTCTCTGTGCGGCTCTTCCAGAGTCAGTCAAAAGAGCCTACTCTGTTTTCTGTCCCTCCGCACCCTGTCAATGTTGGCGCCACAAAGCCAAGCCGGGGGGAGATTCTGTATAGTGTGGGCCCCGAGGGCGTACCACCTGCCAATCATTCCCAATTCGTATATCCTTTAGCGAAATCGGGTGTTAAACCGTTGGAAGTACTGGCGAGGAACGGCCTCGACTGTAAAAGCAAAGCATCGGTACCGCCAAAGAATATGAACACGAAGGATGGGCGTCATTCCGGTGGGTTTTGATTACTATTCATCGCTCCATAGTCCCAGCCAAGTGTAGATCGCGCTTCGTGATGAAGGAAACAGCGCCCCCCTATTGTCAAGATCAGCGGAAACTAGGTGAGCAGCAGGGGTATTTGGAATGCCTCCACGAGGCTGAACGTTGTGTACTCCTTGCCTCGATGCTGGAGATATTCATCAACACATTTCATCTCCAAAACAGTTTCTAATGTCAGAGTATGAGCTCGGTGACATCACCATCAGCCCCTCCATGTTTACCGGCAAAACAATTCCACCACCTAAGAGCTGAGCTGTTGTGAAACATGACGCGTCCACGCCAACTTTTGCTTTTTGGATCTCGACCCGGGCCGGGCATCGTGAGGGCCCTGTCACCCACCACGTCGGGTCCAATCAGCTATGGTGTATACTAACGTGGCTGTTCGGCTTGCCTTGCGGAGATTTATGAGTAATTATGAGGCGCGATGCTCAGGGTGCAATGATTGTGACCAATGGCAAACCTATGACTTACGTACCGTAGTATTCTAGCCATGTGAATGACGTCTAGAATGACGATTTGGACGACAGGAATTCCAAGCGTTGTTTCAGATGGATGGAGCGGGGAATTGGTTGATGGGTGGAGGTTGGGTATGGGGTTGCTTTTTAACGAAGGCCAAGAGAAGGAGTAATACTCTCATTCTCATCTTTTCCATATTCAACGAAGATAGATAAGTGGATATCCTCCATAACAAATACATATTTCTAACATCAAATTTTGCCTGTTAATACAAATAGCCTATCCAGACAAACCGAAATTCCTGTGTGAGGAGTAAGACAATAGATGGCGAAGCGAAATTACGTCTCCGAATCAAACGAAACAAGCAAAACTAGCCAACGTCGTCGAACTAACCAAACTGCATAACCTACCACTCCCGACCCATTTCCACGGCTGAAGATCGATTTTCTCCAGCCTAGTCGTTCCCAGGATGACTGCTATCCTCAATTGATTCTCGTCCCCGGGCATGCGCCCTTGTAATCGCAATCTGCACTTGCATTCTGTACAGCATGCTAGTTTTGGGCAATGACGGTAGAGTTTCCTTGGTCGAACATGTGTGAGAAGCTCAGCGCAGGCTCTGAGACACTTGTGATGGGGCCACGGGCCGGGCCGCCCACGATGGGTGAACGCTGGGGTTACTAATACGATGTAGAGGATTCACCCCGGCTGCGGTTGTGCTGTAGGTTCGGGGAAGGGCCGCAAGGGAGGTTGCTACTCCGTGGGGCTAATTAGTGAGGAGCCATAGGGGTGGTAGGCGATGACTGGGTGTACGGATGCGGAGGCGGATTCGGGTTTGCGAAGCTATTGATACGCTGATGGTGTGTCTCTAATGCGCTAGGGTGATAGAATGGCGGTGCGGAAATATGCTGGTGTAGCGAGGGATACGAGTGGTGTCGTAAATGAGGTGGTGGCGGAATCTGATGGAGGCCTGCAGACATCCCTTGTGAAAGATGATGTTGCCGCTGCATCAATATAGTTGAATCCAGAGGCGACATCGGAGACGTCAATGTCGGACCCTGCGCCTCACCATGTTCCTGCGAGGGCGCTGTCCAAAACGTCGCGCATCGTAATGGTGCCGATCCCTGAGCCGATCCCTGTAATCCCTGCAGGCCTTCCGAGGATCGAGTAGCGTCGTCGCTCTCCCTCAACCTATCCATTTCCTCCTCTTCGTCACAGTCTCGTTCGCCCTGTTTTTGGCCCTCCTCTTGCTGGTCGAGTTGCATATGCTTGCGCAAGTGTAGCGGTTTCGAGTCCGTCAAGTCGCCCCGGCTGGCCACGCCCCATGAGAGCGGCGAGAAAGCCTCAGGAACGAAAGCTTGCAGTCCTGGATCCTCGAGCAGCAGCATGCCCGTATTCCCCATGACTGCGTCATGCAAGGTTCCCGAACCCTGCATCGCCTCACTTCCAGCGACTCCCTGCATTTCAGTATCGCCCCATCTTCTAGGCGCCTTCAGCTGCACTCCGACATCTGCCATTGTCTGATCCCCCATACGCCTGAGCTCGTTCAAGCCCCAGCTCACCCTCTCCACAGCCAGGTTTGCAAGCTTATGCACGCCGTGTTTGTCGAGTTCCGTGAAAATTGCATATGCCTTCTCCACCTTCCAGATACGACCTATATCTCCGGTTTCCATGGCATCAAGCAGTAGTATCATGCAGGAATTGAAGGCTTGCTGTCCCATGCTCCAACAGATTAGCGCTGCAGGCATCCGAGCGTAGAAAAAAAGGAACGCTCCCAGCAGATCTTCGGATGAGGAGAGCACCAATCCCCGCCCACGAAGCTTTGCTTTCGCCGAAGGGGGTAGAGTTCCCCCCGGATGTTTGCCAGCGTGTGGATTGCATTTGTTGGGGAGTCGGCGATTTAAGAGGATAAGGTAATTGTGAATCTTGCAATAGAAGACTGCATGTGTCAGCTGAAGATGACAAGAACACATCGTGAGGAGTGTTGCGCTATACCGGCAGCCATGACGCCAAGAGGCCATTCTGGAATCTCTTTGCCTTCCTCTAACCAGGTTTCGTTGAATTGTAATGATTCTGGCATCGTGTTTAACAGCGCCTTCAGCGCGTCTGTAAATTCGTCAATCTTTTTGTTGCTTACGCTGTCGCTACTCAGGATCTGTCTCGCTAGTATGGTGAAATGGTGCCCGAACTGTCCAAATCTTAAGACTGTTGGGTTCGTCGTGAGTTCAACAGGAGGAGGGCAGTCACCAAAGCCGCTTATACCGAGTGGGCGGCCGAGGGTCATTGAGTACTCTTCGTCCATACGCAACATCCACCACCACAGTGTCTGGCGTATCGAGCACTCCAGTTCGGATGGTGGAGCAGGATCGAGATATTTGGGATGACGGTGAAGCCCGATCGACTGAGCCAATCTAATAGTCGTACCAAACAGTGTCCAGGCATCTAGAAAACGACCGCTATTGGTGAGGTATGGCCCGAGCATTATGAGGGCTTGAATGCAAAGAAGCGTTGGTTTGTGCATGAATGAGGCCATACGCAAAGCCTGCATGGCTGCTGCGACTGTGCTCTAGATTAGATCGAAACGCATGACGGAGAATGGACAAGTATTTCTTACTATAGACGTTGCCTTTCTGCTGTTCCTCTTCCATGGCACTGGCTACCCACTCTCCGCCAGACTTATCCCAAACACTGTTCTGGGAACCAAGTGCCAAGGCTGAAAACAGGAGTGCAAGCATGTCTGGACACATTTGGGCGTTCTTCCTCGCATCCGAAAGGAATCGCTCTACTTCACTTCTGGTTATCTCCGTGGGTATGTGCGGAAAAGAACAGATATGAACTCGTTTTTGGAAAGCATCCAGGTAGCCAAAGAGTTCGTTTCTTGCCGGAAGGACACTTAGTAACTCCGGAATACATTCATCTGGTGTGGCTTTGAACAGTGTCGCAAACGGGTATGGGTGTGGGTTCTGCGAGGTATACATGTCAGCACCACGGGGCATCAGGTGCGCGAGAGATTGCGTGGACATTGGCGTGAGGTTGACATAGGCAAACTGTGTTGTGATCAGCCTAACGTAAATGTATACAGAGAAAAAACCTACATCCTCGATGACATTTGCGAGTCCCGGGCTGCCGAAGTAAATGCTGTCTGGCCATTTGGAGCCTTCAAATGGCCTTCGCCTTGTTGTGTGCCGCTTGTGTAATGAGCTCGCTGTCTTGTCGCTGAGGCGGGAGTCCGGCGAAGCCAAATGCTCTGCTTTGACATCCTCGATTGGGATCTGGTTGACACGGAGTCGCTCCTTGAGACGAAGGTTCTCCTGGCGGAGCTTACGTATCTCGTATGATTGTTGAATGGGGACAAAGTCACCACTGTTGGTAATGTATTCACACTCCTTCGGCTCTCCACGCGCGCAGCACGCCGAGCACGGTGTTGTACGATCGCACTATGTCCACGTCAACTCAATTCAAGGCGAGGCCAAGGAAGGCAGTGCCGCTCATCACTTCGTTGCTAAACACTTACTTTGACTTTCCGTTTGCGACACTTGGTACAGGACAGCAGCTGGCGTGGTTGAGATAATTGTTTCCTCTTGCTTCCTTTGGCAACGTTGGGAGGCGGGCTGACAACACCATAGTCATTGTCGGTGGAAGAGAAGGTCGTCGTGGGATGGTTGGACATGGATGCTGATTCACTCGTTCTGGCTTAGAACTGACACGTAGCGCCAATGAAAGTGGAGTGTCAGATGGATGAAATGCAGAGTTGGGCTGCTAGCGGTACTTTGCAGTGTCGGAGAAGTACGGACCTGGCGGCTAGGACTTTATAATCGTTCGTTAAAAACACAAGATGCATGGGAAACAACAACTCCAGCTGGTCTTCCCACTCAAAATTTCTGTCCTATGTAAGGCCCACTGACGAAACTTAGACTGAGTCTAAATGGTCGTGATTAGTATTTACGCACTCGAAGAATCGCTCAAGCCAAGGAAGAGGCTTTCGATTGGGATGTGGGATAGAGGCGTCGAGAGATGAGAGTCGGTCAGGAATGATGGGCCTCACCGATATTTCGTTTTCCAGATCGGTCGGCGTGCATGGCAGCTGTGGGCCCGCGTTTATCAGTAACCGTGGTCAAGTAGCACAGAAATATCGCCAAGCAGGAGGCCAAAGGGTGAAGGGAATGTAGGTGACCCGGCAACCAGGTCCGAAAGATACATGATACATGATACACAGATCTAAAACCCTACCAGTAAGGCGGGCCGATCCTCTTTTCGCGGTGCTTGCCAGCCTGTCGGATCGCTTGCCTCGTTTCTAGAGTGCTTTTTCCCCTTCGCTTCTAGAACTATGACACGCTCTCGTCCAGACGGGCTGAGTGGGAGGATAGTCGACGGCAAGACGCGCACGCCTGGTTTTGGTCATCCCTCCGCTGTGAGTACCATCCATGGCTTACATAGCCTGCGTGTGGCTTGCATGACCTCGTGTCCGAAAGCACATTGATGATCCACTCTACCATTGCCTCGCCGTTCGCTGCATTAATAAAAGCCTCCTTCTCTCATGCCAGCCACTATCCCTCAGGAGGCTACTATTTTGAAGTCGACCCCCGCGCTCCCGCTGATTTGGAATTCTTGGATACTTCTGAGCAGGAATGGAATAGTGCCTAGCTAGGCTCGTCTTGCATGTTACACCAAACGCCTCATTCCCGCCATTGTTGAAACGACCCGTCCACCCAGATCGTTCTCGCCGAGCGTTGAACGTAATGCGGTATCTGCCAAAGTGACCTGGGGTCCACAGCCAACGCCATTCCCTTCGAGGTCACACGGTACGCCAAATGACGAACCTTTAGTTACGTGAGACCAACATAGAGGAGGGCATCACGTACAGTGATCCCAATGTGTGTTCTGCGGTACAATAAATAATACACCATTGCCAATAATCTTACACTCTGGTCCACACCGGAGCTGGTTTATTCTACATCGCTTTCGCGATGCAATAGACGTATTGGCCTCATACATATCTGCCTTCGGAAGACGTTAATGGAATAGACTTCCGCCTCCCATTCATCACCCACTTCAAGCTTGAATCCGTCTGCTGGAATCTTCAGGACTCGAACAGCAATAGAATAAACCCTCAAGAATCCTAGGGACATTGAGTTTTCTTCGCCAACGCTTCTGATCCAAACTTTCATGGTGGCCGGGAGAGAGGCTTCTTTGTAGTAGAATGCTCGCATCCATGCTAGGCATACCCAGAAGTGAGCCGAATAGGTATTTGTCTTTTGAATAATCTTCTCTCGAGGCGACAACGTGATGATGGATTCCTGCATCTGCTCTTTTGAGAAGGGAAGCACAGGGCGATCTGTAGTCTTGGTGGCGTCTGCGTTGAACTTCTTCCCGGTTCGTGCCTCGTACCGCAGTGCCGCCTCGATCTGCCAATGTGCGATCATGTCGCTGAATCTTCGGAGGGGGCTAGTCACTCTCAGGTAGCTCTTGACGCCTATGATTTTATGTGGAAGAGGCGAAGAATGCGCAATTGCTTTGCCTAGGGCGGCAAGGTATCTAAATCCTACCGAGCGTGATAAACGGCCATGTTTTTGGAGGTGAGGAAACACGACTTGCTTCTGTAACTGCTCCAAGGATAGATCATCAGCGCCGGGAGCTTCGACGCTCCCTCTGTACATGGCGGGGATGTTTCGTTCTCCACACCATGACGCTGCGGTCTGGCAGGCTTGGATCATCATTTCCTCAACAATGTTGCTCGAGTCAATTTCCTGCTGGGTACTGCTTTCGGCAGTTTTGGCAATCAGCTCGATAATAGGATCGCCCTGGATCAGTCGGGTTCTGTCAACGGATGGCGGTGTCCAGGCCAATCCGGCCTGGCCTGGCCTTTCGAAAACGCGAACTTCCACATCGCCTTGTCCGATTCGAATCCCCCCAGCTGCTTTACGCCTGCTCCACATGGCACGGGCCGCAGTATACATGTCGCGAATTTCTTGAATTTCGCCGGAAGAGAGCTTTGGCCGGGTTCGGTTCGTCACTGTAGATGGAACCTCTCCCCCCACAACGAGCTTCGTCGTCTGTACTACTTGTGTACATTCACCAATATACTCAGATACCTCGGTGGGAGTAAGGCTGATAATCTTTCGGACAATACCAGGCTGGATCTTGGTCTCCAGGATGTTTCCTGAACGGTCCATTCTGGTACTGAAAGTTAGTACAGGTCGATTGCGGTCAAGGCTGAAGTAACTCTGAGACGCCCATTTGGGCAGCATGGGGAACGATCGTTGTGGGGTGTACACGCTCTCCGTCATGTGTGCGGCAAGACCTGATAAAACGTGGGTCTTGTTGAAGAAGGCAGTCGGATTGGCCACATGAACATGGACCCAATACTCGGATTCCTTGCCCGGGACGTTCGCTATGGAAATACCGTCGTCAATCTCCTTGGCACCCTCACCATCAATACAGTAGACGGTCATGGCTCCCCAGTCCCGTCGTAAATCGGCCATGGAGTCGCGAAAGTCGGGGTTTCTTCGTGTCAACTCTGCCTTGGTGATTAGGAGCTCCAGGTTACGCGATAGACGGACGCTAGGTAACATCAGCTGCTCATCATAGATGGTCCGGTCCTCGTGCGGCGTGAGCACACCTATCTCTTGCAGGAACAAAAACCCAACGATGGTGTCAGTTCGGCCTCTGTTCGGATCTGGTTGCAAGCCTCCTGGCAGATTCTTAATAGTCCCTTCGCCCTCGTAGCATTCGGTGGCCCGAATGATTGCCACGCCGCATGCATAAAAGCTCGACATTTTAGCGAACTGAATTTGCAGAGCCCAGGCTTGGAGAAATGTAATGATTTGTTTATCGGCGCTGGTGAACTCCTCGCCAAATGCAGTTCGCGTGGCAGCTGAACTGTCAGTCACCGCGTAGCTAGCTTTGCTTGGTCCGAGGAATCCAGCATTTGGCTCGCGGTGCTCTCTGCTGGTGGCAATGAGGCGACGCGCCTTTTCAACGAAATTAGAAATGTTTTGAGCTCCTCTACTTTGCCTTTGAAAAGACGCGATGGGATTTATAGCGTGCGCGGCCTTGTGTTCGTTGTATTCTCGTACCCAGTCTTGGACAGTCTCGATGGCCTGCACGTCGTCCGTGGGCCGAATGGCAAACACATTCGTCAGCCGCTGGCTACGACCGTCAGAGCGAAAGCGGAAAGCGTTGTGGTTCAAAGCTTTCCGGACCGCTAGAAGTGCTGCAGGGGAAGGTTTCCACGATCGATCGGCCTTTCCAAGAAGTGTCTTTGCAATTTGATTCAGCGTCATCATACGGGCACGCGTCTTGTCCGCAAGCATTGAATAGGCAGTATCCAGAACAGGGGCATTCTGGCGATAAATACGCTCCGCCTCTTTGGTCATATTTCCAAGAATCTCCATGACAGGCACACCGAAATGGCGCGGGACATGGATCTCGCCTTTGGGAGACGCTCTGGCAGTGTCTGTCGGCATAAATGGGATGAGAGGCTGAACCAAAGCAGGATCTATAGCACCGGGAATGGCAAAGGATATCTCTACCAGACGAGAGTGGCACCATCTCCCATTGACGGAGAAAAACTGGCTGGTGAGAGCAAGCTGCTGGACAAATACGGCTAGGACGGGTTCGCGGCCGGACTGGCTGGCGACTGTTAGCTTATAGAGCACATGAAGGCATGGAGAGAAAGATGCACATACGACAGCTCGACGACGTCGCCCGGTTTGAGGAACAGGCCGATGGTGATGAGGTCGTCACCGTCATTGTCCTCGTCGCCCTCGATCTCGTTTCCGCGAGAGCCATCGTCTGCCTTGGCGGTATGGCTGAGCCTTGAAAGGCCATTGAGCATCTCATCGCCCCTGGGGTAGTTTCCGAAAGCCTGGAGCGCCTCCTCATCGGGACCACCGAGCTCCTTCTGCTTCAGCTGAAGGCGTTTGCGGATTGGTAGCGAGTGCGGCTGGGGAAAGGCCGGATCGAAGGCGGGAGGGGAGTTCGCGGGGGCTGTAGAGGGCTGTCGGCGCTGGAGGGGGTCAATGAGAGCTACATGGGCACAGGCCTAGGAGACGCACCAGGTGGGTGCCATGGAGAGCTCGCCTCCCCGCAACAAGTGCAATTGCATTTCTAGCGGGAGTCGGGCGGGCAAGTCTACGGTGCTGTACAGCCACTCGCCATTGGCACTTCCAGCAGACATGGGCTGTGGGCCATGGCAGTGGGCGCGGATGCATGACGTGGTGTTGAGTTGGGAGATTTCGGCACGGCAGGCGCGACTTGGGGAAAAAAGATAGACGCGCGGGAGCGGACGTCGGAGAGAGCCGCGCTTGGCGTCATTTCTTCACCACGGCCTCACCTGCCCACGCTCCGTCACTCTCCACCGACTCGCTCACTCCAGGTACGTGGCGCTCTCCCGTTTTCCACCCCGTCCTTCTTGTGATGAATATCAAAACAATAGCATGTATTATCCTAGCAGCGCTTCGTCGCTGGCCTGCGGAGCCTTATTCCCTGATCAGAATCTTCTCTCCACCTGTGACCGCCCTCAGCAGTGCGTCGGAGCTAACAGCCAACAGCTTCGCCAGCATGGCGCCTGCAAAGGGCCACTTCTCCATCCTGTACTTCGCGGCGGCTGCGACCTTCACGGGCAGGTCGAGCGAGGAGCTCCCCGCACCCGTGAAGGCCCGCAGTCTGTTCGCGCAGCTCGAGGACCGGTACCCGGGCATCACAGCCAAGGTCCTGAGCAGCTGTGCCGTCACTATGAACCTAGAGTACATCGACATTGATGGCGATGATGCGCCGCAGTGGGACCTGGTGATCCAGGAAGGGGACGAGGTGGCCATCATCCCGCCGGTGAGCTCGGGGTGACCAGCTAGAGAGGTTGGAATTGTTTCCACGGCACAGCCTTGGGAGTCCGTAGCAATATATCCACTTAGTTTGACTGCGATATGGCCTGTGTTTATTCGACGAGACGATGGTGCGTTGATCAGTGGTGCATACGTGGGATTGTTTTCAGCATCCACGACCACAACTCCAGCAAAAGGGCAGAGCATATAGCAGTCGCTGCGCCCGGCCCCTCGATGCATGGGCGGGTGGATTCACTTCCCTGGTTGCAGAGCGTACATGTGCCGGATCCATTCACTCCTCCATTCCTTTGCTGCTCGCTTTGTGCTGCTGCCAAGCCTAGCGCCAATTCCTCCACCTCGAACACCTCGCGGACGGACGTCACCGACCGCCGACGCCGACGCGCATCATCGAAACACCAGCAACTCAATGGCCGACCCAATTGACCCGCGTCTGCAGCAGTACGCCGCATCGCTGCCGCCGCACACGCTCTCGCAGCCGTACACGTCCGGCCCAGCTCTCACCACCGGCGGCCACCAGCCCTACTACCTGCCCGCCCCGACTCAAGCCCATCAGCATTCCCATCCCAATCTCAATGCCCACCCTCCGCTTGCACCCGCCGCCCCGCCGAGCACCCTCGACCCGGCCTTGGAACAACCATCGCCGGCCGACCACGGCGAGCCCTCCCCCGACGACGATGACGCCGACGACGACGAACCCGAGGGCGACCATGACGTGTATGTCGCTGCCTCCACTACCTCCACTGCATACCGCGCCCTCTGTACTGACCGTGCCAGTGCTCACGAAACGCCCGGCGCTGCCAAATCGCTCGGCGACCTCAAGCGTCCGCGCGCTTGCGATTCGTGTCGCGGTCTGAAGGTGCGGGTCTCCAACGCAGCGACACGGCTATCCGCTAACAAAGTCTAGGTTCGCTGCGACCTGGACCGACCAGACCTGCCGTGCAGACGCTGCGCAAAGGCAAGCCGCACATGGTGAGCACACGCTGAAGCCCGTCTTCGACACCAGTCCGCTTACGCTATCTAGTATTACCACGCCCCCAACGAGGAAGCGCCAGAAGAAGGCAGACAGTCGCGTCGCCGAGCTCGAGCGCAAGATCGATGCCCTGACGGCGACCCTCCACGCGCAGAAGGGGACATCCCCCAGCGTCCAGCATCTCGGGGGCATCCCGCAGTATGACAACCCAACAGAAGGGTCATTTAGATTTGGGTCAATCAGCCACAACTGGTCGAACCCCCCCCAACCACCGCCCCCTCCGACCCGGTTCGCAGACGCCCCGCCAGGCTACGGACCTGCACAGAACATCCACAGAGAGCCGGACCCGAAACGCAGGAAAGTCGGGGATGGGAATGTCCATGCGGTAGGTTGGCCCTCGAAGAATGCAGCTCAGCCCCTAATGCCCCCATGGCAGACGATCCCCGACGACATGGACGCCATCCATCGCGATTTGGCCGATCACCCCGAAATGAAACGCACGAATAGGAAGGGGATGCACGCCGACTACTCGTACATAAATGGGCTTATCGACAACCTCGTGAACCCAGAGATCGCCGAGCGCATCTTTCTTCGATACGTCAAAGACATCTGTCCACACTTTCCCGCGGTGCCGCTTTCCCCTGGAACAACAGCACGCGAAATACGGGAGAAGAAGCCCCTGCTGTTCTTGGCAATTGTCGCTGGATCGTCGCATGGGAGTATTGAGCAGCTGGTTCCCCAAGACGTCCAGAGGGAACTGACCAAGTTGCTCAAAGACCAATTTGCCGACATCATCTGGCGCAACGGCGAGAAGTCGCTGGAAATCGTTCAGGCATTGCAGTTGGGCGTGCTATGGTATCGGCCACCACTACACTACGAGCAGCACAACTTCTACATGATGGTCAATTGCGCGGCAGTCATGGCCCTCGATCTAGGCCTAGGGCGACGATCAACACCAAACATTATGAAGCTTGGTGTTGGACCCTTCCGCCGATGTCATCCGAATGCGAGCAGCATCGAGGCTCGACGAGCGTTCCTCGTTTGCTACTATCTTTGCATGAGTATCACCATGGTGCTCAGGAGACCTATCCTCCTACGATGGACCAAGTACATGGATGAGAGCATTAGCATTCTCGAAACTTCTCCCGATGCACTTCCCTCGGACAAGATTCTCTGTCAGCATGTCAAGATGGCTCACATTGGCGAAAACATTTCTATCCAATTTTGCATGGATGATCCTTCCGTGGAAGTGGCCATATCAGAGCCAAAGGTAATATATGCTCTGAAGATATTTGAGAACGAGCTACAACAGTTGCGGGTAGAAGATGCCCGCATGGAAAACCTAGATCGTAAGTGAGCAGCCCTGCTGTCCAGCGAACCTTACTTATTTTGTTGTAGCTGCATTACGACTAGCCGAGCATGTGACAAATCTCTACATACACGAGATCGCTCTCCATCACAATCAAAGCGCGGCCGATTTTCAGCCACCATTCCCTTCGGAGTCCTTCATTTCCGGGGTAGGGAAGAAGGACTCCATCGGACCGGCACATATTGGTGCACTCGGCGAATGTCTTACGGCGACACATGGCATACTTGACACAATACTGAGTGTTCCTCTGGACGTTCTCCTAACCTTGCCTGTCATTTTCTGTAAGTTGGCTAAGCCCACTTTATACCGACCTTCGCTTACGTTGTCTAGGTGTCCGAGCGATCTACGCCATTGTTTGTCTCATGAAGATGTGGGTATCTGTAACAACCTCCAGCGATGTCGGCAGTATCATCAAGCAGGAACACTTACAGATCGAATCATACACGGAACGCCTTGTAAATATGTTCGAGGCCATTGTATCTCGCGATGCACAGAGCCCCCATGGCAAATTCTACTTCGTAGCCAAGCGCCTTCAAGACCGATTTTCCCAAATCAAAGAGGGCACCACGAGGTCAGAACAGCCTGAGACCAACGACGAGTCCCGCCCCGCATCAATCAAGCCCGTCGGTAAACGTACGAGACAGAGCTCGGCGAACCAGACACCTCTCCATCTCCTCTCTGAAGTTGCCATGGGTAGTAGCAGCACACCGACGTCGCAACCACAGCCATCTGTGCAAGCCCAGCCGCCACAGCAAGCCCAGCAGCCAATACCACAAGGATGGTATCCAGGAGTAGCGCCGCAGCAACCGGACATGATGGGAATTCCTCAGGGTAACTTTGATCCAAACTTTGATTTCACACAATTCGATCTCAGCATGGGTAGTGACGCTGATTTGTCGGCTTTGTTCATCCCAGATGGGGTTCTTTGGAATTTTGCGCCCGATCCGGGCATGCCGTATGCTGGGGCGTTTTGAGTTCTGTATTTTAGGAAGGTAACGACTTGATTGTTTGGTTAGGGTACATATCAATTTAACAGTATGATATGATTATATCTTTTCACCATGCAAGAAACCGCAGAGACTAGAGAGCGACAGCAGTCTCTCCTTTCTAAGAATGCAGTCGCCATGCCTCACCGCAGATGACGTAACCGAGGGCGTGGCTCATATCGCGCTACCAATCGCAACCACCAATCTCATCAGATCTCCCGCTATTCGCGAGAACGACTTCTTCCCCAATCTTCTCATCCAACCTTCTGCCAGGCAAATATATTAGCGACGCAGTAGTGTAATGTCGGCGTCGGGATGAACTGATGCTTGGAAAGCAAAAATGTTGATAATCCATCCGATCGACAGTCTCGGTGTTTAGACTCCCTGCTCATGTCCGGTCCGGGCGCTCATGTTGTACTACAACAACTCCGCTCGCGGAGGGGGGCGAGGGGCGCTGGTGGGTATATAAGGCGCGAGAAAAGCTATTTGGTCGCAGCCTGCAATATCTACGAAGCTGTTTCTTTGTTCATCGCAGACTTTGGACTCGAAACTGCGGTTTTGCCAAAGGTCAAGCAAGCTACACGACACATCTATCATTATATCTATACCTGCGTCTTCTTTTCAGCCCTTCGCCTTTATTCGAGAACCGAGTCCCCAGACCCACAATGTCGTCGCTCCCTCTCGCCGGAAAAGTAGCGCTCATAACCGGTGCCTCCAAAGGCATCGGCGCGGCCACGGCCCTCGAACTCTCCTCCCTCGGCGCCAAAGTCGTCATAAACTACAGTTCAGACGCGGCCCCCGCCGAGGCCCTGGTTTCAAAAATCGGGGCCGACAGCGCCTTCGCCGTCAAAGCCAATGCCGGGGATCTGAAGGACATCGAGCGGCTAGTCAAGGAGACGGTGGACAAATGGGGCCAGATTGACATTCTGATTCCGAATGCGGGCGTGCTTGCTATGAAGGACTTGGAGAGTACGAGTGAGGCGGATTGGGACGCCACGATGGAGGTCAACGTCAAGGGCCCGTTCTTCCTGTGCCAGGTAAGGCTTCTCTCCGCAACGTTGCACGCAAAGAAGGCGCTCTGACATCCCCCCCAGAAAGCAGTCCCCCACATGCCCCCCGGCTCCCACATCATCCTCCTCTCCACCTCCCTCTGCAACCTCTCCTCCGTCACGCCCACCTACCTCCTCTACGTCACGTCCAAGGGCGCCATCGAGCAGATGACGCGCGTCTTGGCCAAGGACGTCGGCCGCAAGGGCATCACCGTCAATGCGATTGCGCCGGGGCCCACGGGCACAGAGCTGTTCCTCAAGGGCAAGTCCGACGAGTTGGTCAAGACGATGGCCGGATGGAACCCGTTTGGGCGCCTGGGGACCCCGGAGGATATCGCGATGGCGATTGGGTTCTTGGCTGGTGGGAAGAGTGCGTGGATTAATGGGCAGATTTTGAGGGCGAATGGGGGGATGACTGTTGGGTAGGGGGAGAAGGGGGAGAAGGGGGGAGGGGCGAGTTTATGTATTATGCTCTATATAGAAATTATTCGTTGGACTGTTTATTCCTTTCTACTTGTGTGTTCCTTCATCCCATCTCCTTCGTCCCATCTCCTTCGTCCCATCTCCTTCGTCCCATCTCCTTCGTCCCATCTCCTTCGCCCCATCCCCTTCTGTCTATGTAGCTCGGCTCCCCACCCACCCTCCGACTTCTCTCCCTCGCAATCCTCGCCCCGGCGTCTTCGACTAAAACCGTGGTGGATTCTGTACATGGAGTCGGCACTTGTCTAAAACCCGCAGCAAGAGCGGCGAATGTGTTGTCTGTGGGATGCGAGAGTAAAATATTTCAGGAGCCAAACTTACGGACTCTCTCGACTGATCCCCGAATGTCGATTCATGTGCGCTTCGTGGACCTTTTGTCTTCAAATATGGATTTGGGGCTTCGTCATGGAGTCGGCACTTCTCGGATTCAGAAAAGCGCTGTGTTGCGATCTCCTCGAGAAGCTCCTACAGGCGTTCACTTATGTTGCATGGTTACTTTGTTTTTCAAAGACTAATTGCCCTGCTCTATGGAGTTTCTGCGTCCTAAAGTGTATTCAAATACAACAGATGTGCCATCTGTGTATCATGGCTAGAAAACGGCTTTCGTGATATGATATGGAGGCGCCGATTTACCGGGCTAAATATTACAACCCATGTATTGCCTTCGAAGGAAAACAAGGTGATCCTCATGGTGTCGTGTCTATGCTCCCCGGGTTTCTTTAATCCGTTCCAGCCATCAACCAATGTGCGCTGTACGGATTTCGGCTAGAAACTACACGCCAACTACGCATGGGGTGGAGGCTTCTTTGAGAGGAAAACATAATATCATACGTACGGTATAGCAGAACTGCCTGTCTCAAAGTCTTGTCACAAATTTGCGATTTCTACACTGGTCCGGGGATCTTGTCTGCAGAGTGCTTTCGAAAACCGCTTATGGGCTTGGCTTTTGACCAAAGACTTCTATACATGGCAATCCATGGATTCTGCCTTTCTCCAAATCCAACTGGAATACGGTGTATGTGTGGGCTGTGGCATCTTGTTATAAAGGGTCCAGCAAGACAGTGATGGAATCTGCAGTTCTTGAACTAAACACAAGGAAAGCCTATGTGTGAGTGTGGGACCCAGGTTCGAAAGTATCATAAGACGCCTTTTATGGGGTCGACATTCCTCTTAACCCACGTTCAAATGTCTCCGTGGGATTCGAGCTCTAAAATTACATCACCAAGCCCCTACAGACTTGGCAATCTTCTAAATATCAGCGGAAATTAAACAAATGAATGTTGTTTGGTCTTTGGGATTAAAATTCTAAAGTTTGAAAACGATAATGTTGGTACTCCCTAAAGAAGATATCATTGGGCGATGGGATGCTACCTCTGAAACATAAACGGATACTTCATGACGGGTTAGTGCTAGTAAAGGCAGAACACAACTGGTGTTAGCAATGGGACGGGAGGAGTAGCGTGGTGGATCAGGCCAAATTAGACGAATGCCAGTCCATGAAAGCCTTGGACTCCAAATCCACCATCGCGATCGGCTACTTCAAATGCGACCCAGTGGGCCTCGTCACGGCCACTCCCATCCCATGGAGCACGACGGATCTCGATGGCCTCCTCGACTTCATACAGAATCACAGCGTCAACTCAGAAGTAATGACGCTGTTGGTTGATGACCTCGCGGATCCATACGAGATCGACCCAGTCACTAGCGAGATTCTCCAGCCTGAGCTGGAGAGATTCTGCTATAGCCTGTGTAGCTTCCAGAGATATGTCTATGGCCGGAATGCAGACGAAAGAAACCAGGCGACTCATTGGATCCATATGGCACAAGGCTATGAGTTATACCAACTATTACAAGACCATATAATGGCACTCGCTATGTCATTAGCAAAGTCATGCCTGATGCCCGCACCGTTCGCCTGCACGTCGATAACCGGAAAGAGAACCAGGTCGCGTACCAGCGAGTCGAAGAGCTGTACACCAAGAAGCTCCTAGTTGTCGATAAGGCCAAAAAGCAGAATGTACACCTTAACGGGCGAACCGTGCGCATACTCAATGTCAGGGTATGAACCCGGACATAACCGGACATAGCACTAGCGTAACAACTTAGATATGAGTTTCCCTCCAAGGAAGCTCATCAACAATACAATACAATTCAGATACCCAAGTACCAACTCTGACACTCAACTTAATGTCTATCCATCCGCATGTTCAGTATTGTCGTTCTATAAAATTTAAAGTTCCGGATCCAAACGCCGATGGCGGCATTCTGGAAGACCAGGGCCTGCAGATTAACAACCTGCTCTGGAGGAGTTCACTTAGTTATTCGCAGAGAAGAAGGAAATGGAGTTCATGCGGAGGATACTAAATGAGATGAAGATAAACGCAAGATCGAGGCGAGAGCCCTAAAGGCACAAAAACTAAATTTCAACACTCATGTGCCAAAGGAGGTCTGCAAGACCAAGGGGTACAAACTGGCAGCAATCTTCGTATGGAAGTCTATTCGCTTCCGCGTTCTAATTGTGAACATCGCAGACCAGATGGTCTTCAACGAAAAGAAGGCACTAACATTATGCGCAAAATGCCTTCAAACAGCAGTTAATTTCTGTAGTCTTGCGGCTATTAGGAATCAATGCGGAAGCTCTGTTGGCCACCTAAGCCGGCTCCACCAAGCCCGAAATGATGAACCGATTCAAAGCATGGCTCGCCAGATACCGCACACCTGGCCAAAGTGTCACAGTGGACGCCTCCACGGACATAGAAGTCCTGATCCTCTATCTCTTGTCGACTGTAACGGCATAAAATACGACGACTTTGAAGAGCAATGGATTAGACACACGCTAAATTTATGGCAAATAAAGAACCAGTTTCTTCTGTTTTACAGTCAACCCTGGACAACTGGATGGCGGCTCTCCTCTATCGGTCGCATATTGCGCGATGCAGGATTTGATGGCAACACACACCGAATTATGTCATGGCACTCATGCGAAAAGACATGTTCGCTTTACATGGTGCGCTCATAGGAGACGACGACCATCTTACAAGTACTTACAACAACCATCTTACATAGGACTACAAAGGATCTTGACTACCACATGGCATCATTAACTACATGTGAAAAGCTACAAATCTGCAGTATCAGGCTCAGTACATGCATGCGTCCCCGCCGCCGGTGTCCATGGCCATATGGGAATTTGGAGCATCGACAGCGCAGATCAATTCCCCGGCTCTATCGTAATCGAAATGGTGGTGTAGTCGTCGGCCCGAATTTCAGAAGTATATCCTACAAAATTCTTGCTCCAGAATGCTAGTCTCGTTGATCAATGTTGGCGCTTCTCCAAAATCAGAATAATTGGAATACTATGACTCACTTTCTACGCTTCTTCCGTTTTCGAAGAATATCTGGGTGTACATATGGAGAATCCGTCCTTTTAAAATCAACAAGTGCAAGGGGCTATGCGTGGTCTCGGGGATTTGAAACTTCAAAACGCTCCTAGCAGGGGCCAGCCCGCTGTGATTAAAAAATGGTCTCGTAAATAATGCGCAGAGGAAGCTTCCATCTGCGAGACAGCAGACCAGAAACACAACGAAAGAACCTCTAATGGTCTCGAGACCTCTCTTCCAAAAGAAACCCCCTAAAATCCGTGACCCGTCGGCGATGGATCGGTGTCTGTCCTTAAGCATCCAGGTCTTATGGAGTTTGCGGAGTTCGAAAGCACCACTCACACTTGAAATGCGCTTCGTCATCGAGACGTCTCGGCTCCTCCACAGAAGCGCCAGCAGCACTATGCTGGTGAGACTTACATGTCCCCCGAATCCGCAAGGACCAGGACATGCACTCATTCACCAACTAATGACTCCCCAGAATCGAGCACGATGCCTGCCCCAGCCCCCACGAGATCCTTGATTGGAGCGTCAAAAACATCTGGTAATGCTGGCATGGGGTTGGAGTCTCTGTGTGAGATATATCGCATGTAATGTCTTCGTGGGAGTGTGGCTGCATACCTCTTTGCTATTTCTATATGCTGGAGGCTCTTCTGAACGAACGCCGACCACATGGACTTGAATATGGTATCTAGATCATGAGCGGCGTGGAATTTGCTAGAAAATAAACGAAGCGACATGGAAATGGTTGTGGTCTGCGGTGCTGTGGCTCGAAAAGGTCCCAAGTCGATCCCATGCCTTGCACATGTGCAGATAAAGACTTCCTGTTCTGCTCTATGAGCAGCCTGTAGAATCCCTCTAAAAGTGTATGAACAGGGTAAAGTGGAGTTGGAGGTACTCCAAAAGCAACGAGCGGCGGTGTATGTGCAGTTTGCCTGTCGCATTCTAGCACTAAATCCTCCAACAATGGTAGCATGTCTTGTTGTAGGGATATTTTTTATATCAGCACTGGAACGCTCATGTAACGGGCTACTTTCAGAATGTCCAGTCCCTATCGAAATGAGCGAGTAAATATTCAAAGATTAGAACTACTACGCCTACCATTCATGGCAGTAGACATGGATGTCAAGGTTTAGAGTTTGACGATGGACATGAACCGGAAAGCGAGTATAAGTTTAGAGGGTCTTTCATGGCCTTCTATATAAAGCTCTCTTATCAGCTTTCAACTCTTCTTATCCACACTCTACCATGGTCTATTTAGCAGGCTAGAATGAACACCATTGGCAGTATATGTTCGGAAGCAGTCAAAAATCAAAGAAGTCACTCGCACATGCTGACCGAGCTTGCGGAGAACAAATACACGAAGTCTAAAAGAACATGAAGACGACGACGACTGTGATGAATTTGAGCCGTGCACGACTCGATCTACGACTTCATCGACCGGATCGCGAAATCCTCAAAAAGTGATGTTCAATTCCGGCATGAACGCTCTACCAGAACTGCCATATACTATTCTGCAAAGGGCTATGCACCGCAACGTCTCTTCTGCTATGTTTTCATATCGGACGAGGAAGTTTACCAGCTGGCGAGCGCCCCAGCCTGTCCTCGCATCGTGTGCTATACGCTGCTCCAACGACATCGCACATCACTGCGGCTCTTTCAGCGGGCAAGCACAGCACAAACTTGTTGGAAACAACTATCATTATTACTAGGCAGGCATATCCATGGTATGGGAAGGTGCTGGTGCTGGTTCTCAGCGCCTGCGCTGATCCCTCCCTCAACCAATACTTTCTTGTTTCAATCATACCTATATCAAAACTCCCGGGAAGTAAAGATGTCGAATTACAACCATCGCGGAGACTAAATCATAGCATCAAGAAGATATGGGAGAAGTTGGAAAGGCTGAGGGGAATGGTAATGGCCACTAGCACCGTAGGCGAGATCCGATTTATTCACATCCAATCCTGTCCATGATTTGAGAGTCTATGAGCACCTAGATCCACCGCTGAACTGCACCGGCCGTCTAAATAGAGGCAAATTCGGAACAGTTCTTACGGATGTGTGAGTACTATGAATCAAGCCAAATACCAGTCAGAAAGACCAGCAACCAAGCAGAAATGGAGCGGACAGCAGACAGCACGCAGCGGGGCGAGGTGAGGAGAGGAAAGAATTGTAGTAGTGGGGATAGTGGACGCATTACCCAGTGCTTGCAAAACGCTTTCAAGAATCTCTTCCAGAGTAGCTGCCTAACAGCCACATACACTGGATGAATTTTCGATACATGGGCTTGAAGCAGTGCGAGTGCAAGGTTCAAATAGTCAAGAGAATAGTTTCTTCTTGTGTTGAGGTGAACTGACTGTAGAGCGGGGGTGTCTCCTTGGCTAAAGGCATTAGCACGTCGTTATATCCAAATTACTTGCTCAGACCATTTTGTACTTTGTACCAAGATTTTTTTGTCGGGGCAGTTGCTTGGAATTTGTCCTGGCTTCTTGGTTGAGATCTGAAAGGTGAATGGGATGGGTTATCGAAAAGGCGGATACAAGTGACTCGTCATAGCGACTCGGCCATCGGGGTTTGGCTCGGCAGAGTGGGGACATGTTGATTCGACTTGCCGTCGTGTTTGATAAGGGAATTGGAGATTTCGGCTTCATTCGCTGAGAAGGCTTCGAAACGTGAAACAGTCCCTTGGGACGGGACATGTGATCATATGACTAATCTCGCTTCTTGATCATTACTCTATACCGTTTTAGCTCTCATAATTCTCCTATTGTCCCATCTTTATATCTTCGCGGCCGTGCCGTTGACCTTGCTCTTCACAAAGCTACCCCTGCCCTCCGCAAACACACCTCCGTGTCCATCTTCTATCCACCCTACGGTCTCAATCCATCGCCCTGCTTCCCTCACAATTCTTGCTCTGCATAGTACGACCGTAGGTGTCGTGATGACCTTCTTGTACTTGACATTCAGCTCTGCTGTGGCGCTAGTATTCTCATGTGAGAAGCTTATCAGAACGCCCATGACTTGATCTAACAGTGTCGCAATTACACCACCGTGGAGCCGATGCGTGGCTCCATCAATCCCCGACCCCAATGACACTAGTATCAAGGCTTCGGGCTCGTCGAGCGCGGCCTGGGTATCCAGCTGCTTCCCTTCCTCTCCACCTCCAACCCTGTTCGCTGGAGTAGACGTGTCTGCACCGAGCAGCGCATCGCTCGCAGCCTCGGCGTCAGCGATACCCGCAGCTCTCCCACGACCAGGTCTATACATGGAGAGGAAGGCGCGCACGGCATCGTCGGTGAAGAGGGTTTTTGCGAATAACGAGTTCGAGACGCCATTGATGTTGAGCTCCGGCGCCGTGCGCTTCGATATCTTCGCGACGGACGGATCGGAGAGAATGGCGTTGCACCATTCGTGTTTGGTGAAGTCTTCTAGGTGCTCGATTCGATGCGTGGATGGGAGAGGCGGGGTCATTGTGGATCGCGGGGCAGTGAGAATGGGCGGGGAGATATTTGAGGTTTGGACTGTGAGTGAGGTTGAGAAGGAAGCATCGTGACGGAGGGCCAGTTAGTTTCTGTGGGTTAGTGTGTAGATCTGGGTTTGAAGTTAGAGCGAGTCCTCAGTTTCGAGGTGTGCCCGAGGTTGTAGAGATAAGGTGGACAGAGCGTCTTGGGGGATCTTCCTCGGCAGTACGACGTCACGTGAGTCGAGTCCCGAATAGCAAGTACTCTTGAGGGAATGGACAGAACTCCAGTTTCCCCATACTAAAAGTATAATGAACCACTGTCAATGAGTATCATAATCCCTGCTTCTTTGGAATCGTTTCCCATGATAAGTCGCCATCGCCGTGACCTCAAGGTCTTACTGTCTTCACAACTGTACGCGGCAGACACGTTGTTTCTCTTCCGAGGAGTTCCCCTAGCCAGGACGCTGAGACAGTTCGCACTCCTCAAATCTCTGCTGTGCGGGGATGCCAGCGAAAATGCTACTCGCAGACCTGGCCGCTGCAAAGGTCGAAGCCGTGGTCCAGCTATCAACGAGAAAAGCAGACACGACATCCACGAGCGCGCGCGTGGCTCGACCTCCGACTCTGCTGTACGCCTCGGAGGAAACATCGCAAAATTAGAACTGCAGACCAAATGGGCGTCAAGATGGGCGCACAGCGAAATGGGCCAGATGCTCGCAGGCAATGCGCACCTATCAAGTCGCATCGGCTGCGCTGTGGCACGACGCGCCGGCCTCCAATCCGACGGCTGCTTGCGCTCAGACATGAAACTGGCCAAGGGTTCGTCTCAACCTGCCCACTCCACCCCTCCACTTCCATCAACCTTTCTGCTCCTCCCGAAGCGCCTCCACGAACAACACCTGCCTGTCGTCGCGTGGTGCCATCCTCGTCTCCTCACGTCTTTGATACGTGGTCGCGTTGTGGTCCATGTTTGCCCGCCCATTGCGCCTGTCGTGACGCGTCCACTGCCTTTGCGCTTCTTCGTTTCGTTCCGACTTTCGAGAGTCGGAACTCTCTAGGCCAGTGTTGCCAGGAAGCCTCGGGGCCCTGCCGCCTAGAGTGTCGCAAGACAATCAGGCATTGGAGTAGGCTGGTAGGGATTTCTTTGGGAACAACCGAGATGAGGTTGCCGCGGTTTGCTCGACCACGGAGAGACGCCCTCACCTCTTCACCTCTACCTCTCCAACAAGCGTTTGAAGCGCCGTTGTCCACATTTCATTTCCTTCAATGGTCCAGAATAGATCGCCGCCGTACCGATGCCGGCGCCGGCCAGCCAGATGGCTGCGCGTAGAACATTCGGCTCGGCTCCACATGCGGCGGCTACATTGTAGGTCTACGATGAAACACAGATCGAGCACCACACATCAGGCTCAAAAGCTTAAATGCGGCGGGACTGTGCGTTTCGGTTTCGATACCTTTCTTTGCGTCCTCTTCATTGGCTCCCGTCGCTTCTGCAAGACTGGTCCGGACAATTTTTGTATGTTCTAGCCGTCTGTCTCACCACCATATTTCCATTCTCCCGCTTGAATAAAGCGTCGCCCGGCCCCGGGGGATACGAGGGCCTCTTTACGCTTCCCTTCTTCGTCTCTCTTCTTTTTTGTGTGTGTGAATCCTGGTTGCGGGCAACAACTTACACGCAAACATTGTTCAGTGAACAATGTCTTTGTTACCTTCCAGGTGAAGAGGACGTCACGTGCCATTTCCCATTGTGCGCTAAATCGGGGTTGCCAAGACAAATTCAACAACCTTTGCTCTTATACACCGCAACTTAATCTCCCCGCCAACACACCTCATTCAACAACTCGCAGCAAATCAAAGCAGACCACTCTGTACGAGCTCCCGCGAAGCACACTTTCTCCCACATCCCACCCCGCCTGGACCTTGCCGGCCAAGTTCACGAACCCATATCCGATACTTTCGCTTCCAGCACCGGTTTCTGCATCGCCGAAATGATGCGGGGCGTCCTTGCGACCGCCGTACTGGCCTTGGGCATCGTGCCAACTGTGCTAGGTCACAGCTGGATCACGCAGATGCGCACGCTCGACAAAAACGGCAAATACGTCGGTGAGTATGGCTACCCGCGCAACTTCATCGCCACGAGCGATCCGGGTTACAACGGGGAGTTGAGCATGGTCTTTCTCAACCCGCCACTCGCTCAACAACCCCCCTTCATCAACTTCGACAATACTCTTTGTCACCCCAACCAGACAAAGCCAGTACAGTCCTCTTCGAACAAGTACCCGCGTCTTCAGGCCCATCCCGGCGCTTGGATGTCGCTGAGGTATGCGGAGAATGGCCATGTCAGCAACCCCAGCCCTCTGAATGGCCACGTTCCCGGCACTTTGGACTTGGGCAGGCGGCCCAACGGAGGCACCGTCTTCGTCTTCGGAACGACCGAGCCGAAGGAAGACGAGAGAATCGCCAACGTTATACAATGGACCAAGGACGGCAAGGGCGGTGACAAGCGTGGTGTTCTCCTCGCATCCAACGACTATGACGACGGACGTTGTTATCAAGTGAACGAGTCTCCCGTCACCAAGGAGCGCATGGCGCAGACGAAAAACTACGCCATGGGTCAGCTCGACGGCCCTGGCAACTTCGAGCTCTTGTGCGAGACCAACGTTCAGATGCCCAAGGACGCTGCCGTCGGAAAGCCCTATACCTTGTACTGGGTATGGCAGTGGGGCATGGATCCGAAAGCGAACCCCACCTTCCCGAAGGGCAAAGACGAATACTATACGACTTGCATGGACGTCGATGTGGTCGACACGATCAAGCTGGATACCAATGCGAAGTTCGCTCTCGCTCAGCAAGACGCCATGGACAAGGCCGTCAGCAACTTCAAATCCCGCACCGCGCTTATCCAAGACCCTCTCAAGGCTGAGGTCGGTGACCTGTTCAAGTCCGACCCATCGCAGAGCGGTGCTGTCCCGTCATTGAAGCCAACGAAAACTGCCGGCGCTCCGTTCAAGAACACCACGTCCACCGCGCTCCAGGTTCCGACGCTCACAAAACGCCCGGGCGACAAACCTACGGTACTACCGGGTGACGACGATGTCTTGACCATTACCGTGACGGAGAGGGTGACGGTGACTGCTCCGGCCGTCACGTCGCTCATCACCGCGCGCCCAGAGCATCTTTCTCGTCACAATGGCGCCAAATTCCGGGGTAGGTTGTTCACCACAGTCATTGCTTGATCTGAGCATCTATGTTTCTTTGTTTTATCCCTTTTATTCTGTGTTGCATTTATGCGTTGCATGTTCCATTTTTAGAGAAAGATGATTTGTACTAATAATCTCCCTTCTTGGTGGCAGGCCATTGAGATGGTGATTACTTTCTTCTAGATTCAAGGCAAGATGCCCTCAATTTTTCAATTCTCAATTCGGATCGAGGTCTTCGGACCATGATTGTATAGTGCATACGGCATAGCGCTGCGGAACGATGAGGGCACGGACATCAAAACGGGCGTTGGGCACGGCAAAGGCAACGGTTATACCCTGGCATCTACACTGGCGTTTCTGGCATGCATGCAAGTTTGCATGCATGCGATATACACTCTTCATGCACTGGGCATTGGGTGGTGGTTTTTCTCTCTAGCGGTCCTCCGGGTCAATCGGGAAATAGGACGGTTCTTTCTTCAACACGATTTCCCATGCGACGGAATAGTAGTGGTAGGTCTCTTAGAGACTGAATGGGATACTTGAATACTTCACAAATCATTCTACGCGTGTGGATGCTATGATGTGTGTGAATGCGTGCGCTATGATATGATATGATTTGGTGTCCTTGTCGTAGGGCGATAGATGCACAACCATGAATGTGGGATGTCTTTGTGGCTCTTAGCGGAGACCTTGTCTGCGCAATGCCCTATGTTTCATTGCGTTCACAGAGTCCTTGTCCCCGTACCACCCATCAACCAATCAGCGCAGCCAAGGCCCAGCCTCATCAGAGCTAGGCGCATCCCTCTGCCATTGATGTGCTCTCTCTTTGTACGATTACTCACTTGCATGCTGATTATTGGTTTCCAACATTGCTTCACACACTAGAGGCTTGTTTTGACTGCGTGCGAGCACGCTGGAACTGTGTTTCCTCTTCGCCAGCGCACCGGAAGGTCCATAGTAATGGAAAGGCATGTGTTTTATATTGCTTTCGGGGCTGCCTGTGTGGGTGGCCACTCATTACAGGCTGCAGTTCAAGGGGCGTTGGGAAAGACAGTCAGGGGATTATCTGCAGGCAACAAATTATTCCGCAGATGCACAACTACCCTGTGCACGACCGACGAGGCGCCGGGCGCCATGCCTAGTCCAGCAATCCGCGATGCTGATCTACAGGTGCACATTCGGCCTCAATACCATGTACCCCGCCCGCGCTCTACACTCCCCTGCATCCCGCACGGTTCTCCGCTGTCACAACCCTCAACTCCCACACCCGACCGAAATTTAGCCCAGGACGGCGCAGATGCCAATTGCCGGAACCTTCCCCGCAGGCACGACCAAGAGGCTCGCCGATTGAATGAGGGGCTGATGACGTTGACGTCGGACCGGGTACCATGCAAGTAGTGGGTGCAAGTATAAATACAAGATGGACGTAGACGAGCTGTACGACGCCAATATAATACAAGCCGGCGCGCACGTCTCCTACCATTCCGCGTCCAGCTTCACGACCATCTGGAAGACCATCATCACGACTCTGGTCAAGATGAGCAGCATCGTGCCCGTCGATCTGCTCGCCGGCGCCACAAACCCGGCCTACTTCTCCTCGCTCGCCACGACAAACATATCCAACCCCACCACAATATCGCTCCTGGCGTACCATTCCAACTTCAGCAATGTCCTCGGCGCGGGCGCAACGGCGCGCCAGCTCTACAACCTCGACTGGCAGGCCTTCCACGAAATGGGCACCTACAACCGAGAAACGAATTCCGTGTACATAACGTCCAACTACGTCTCCCTCGACAACCCAATCAACATCACCATCATCGACATCGGCAACAACTACAGCCTGACCTCGACGCGCTTCGACGGCGTGCACGAAGCCAACGGCGGCACGAACTGGTACCCGCCCGACACCCCGCAGACCAACACCTCGACCCCCCCGCGCCTCCTCTTCTGCGACGAGGGCGACTTCAACCACGCCTCGGCCCTCGTATCCGTGGACCCCACGACGCGCGAGTCGACCGTCGTCCTCAACAGCTTCCTCGGCCGCAACTTCTCCTCCGTCAACGACGTGCGGCAGCACCCGGCCACGGGCGATCTTTGGTTTACCGACGCCGACTACGGCTTCTTCCAGGCGTTCCGCCCGCCGCCCGCCATCCCCAAGCAGGTGTACCGCTTCGATGCCCGCACGGGCGAGATCCAGGTCGTCGCCGACGGCTTCGACCAGAGCAACGGCCTCGAGTTCTCGCCCGATCTCAAGACCCTGTATGTCACCGACACGGGCGCCCAGCACTTCGCCCCCAATCTCACGCGCCCTGCTACCATCTACGCCTTCGATGTCACGGAGGATGCTAAGCGCCTGGTCAATCGCCGCACGTTTGCGTACGCGGACGTCGGGTTCCCCGATGGCATTCATACGGATCTCGAGGGCAATGTTTGGGCGGGGTGTGGCGATGGCGTGCATGTCTGGAGTCCGGAGGGGGTGCTGCTCGGCAAGATCTGGGTCGGGGTTGTGGCGAACAACTTTGCTTTTTTGCCGGGCGCTGTGCTGGTCTTTAGTAATGCGCAGTTGTGGGTCGTGGAGGGGGTCAAGGCGGTGGGGAGGGAGATATGCCGCGATTTTGGCACGTGTTGATTTGGGTGGAGGGGTTGTGGGAAAAAGAGTGTGAGTGAGTGTGTGTGTGTGTGTGTGTGTATGTGGAAAAAGGAGGTGCTGTACATAGCGTGTTTTGATTGAAAACTGGAGGACTTTGTACGTTGTAGATATTGGACACAAAGGGGACACTCCAAAATACTTAACGTTATCCAGTTCGTGACTGGCTTTCTCAGACGCCAATCAACCAAGTAAACTCCATTTGCAAGCCCTGCAATCCTTCTATGTGTAGCACTTCCGTACAATCTTGTCTCCCTCCTCCCTTTTAAACAAATGGCTTCGACCGCTACTGAATAGAGTCCGAACGTTGCATTTCCTTCTTCTCCATTCTGCCCGAGTCACAGCATCAAGGCGTCAAAATCCCTATAAAACCCCGCGCCAGACATTGCGCATACCTGTCTCCGAGATTCCCTCCAAACGTAGCAACCCGGGGCCCAAGACATCCGCAAGGTCTCATAGGAATTTAAAGCGGAACTATGCATCCGAGGCGCGATGAAAAGCGGCAAGCGAAGCGAATATCGGCAAACGGTGGTCGGAGCGATGCTCGAAGCAGAACCGGTACTACGATGGCGCTGCAACGATGGACAGATTCCCAGCCGTAGGTCCAATTGCTGGACGAACGGATAGTCCGATCTCGATAAGCGCATAGCTCAACTCTCGTAGTGCTCCCCTTTCTTTGGCAAATACGAGGGCACGATCTCGTACGGCACCTGGCCCGTGCTATCCAGATGGACCTTGAGCTTCAAGCAGTTGGCGAGGACCTTGGCTTGATTGATGCCGAACTCGTTGGCAACCCGGTCCATACTCTTGAGCACGAATTCCTGGCTCTCGGGTGTGGCTATTGGCGTCGTGCCGGCGACGTACAGAGCCCAGACGGACGAGTAGCCCCCGGAGATGCGGACGACGGGCATCCGGTCTTCTGAAGATCCTTCTACCATATGCTCGCTGCGGAAATCCTGCACGCGGAAGTTGGACCAGAAGAACCTGGTCGAGCTGGCTGATGAGGGATCGGAACTGGCTAGGCTGTCTGTCGAGGGCGATGGAGAGGATTCTTGAGGCATGTAAGTGAGACTCTTGGGCGTATCGTGCAGATGCTGCGGGATGCTGGCTAGGATGTCGTATTGCATGCGGTACAGTGTTTCCTGGGATTCTTCGAGGAGGCGGATATATCGCGGCCCAACGAACGTCGGCGGGGTCATGGAGAAGCCGACGATGAGACTATTTCGGATTATGTCGTGTATGTAAATGCGTGTATATCGGACCCAATTCCAGACCTGCGCCGCGGCGATGTGGGGGTAGATGTGATACGAGTTTCCGAATACACCTGGGGTGCCATATTCGGTCTGAATGACTTCGAAGTCCCATTCCGACCCTGACTCCTTGAAGATGGATTTCGCTACTTCGTCGAGTTCAAGTGCCCTCTCGACAATAGCATGCAGGTCCGTGATCTCGCCCTGTATAATCTGAGCCCGGAAGTTGATTGTATCGATCTGTAGATAGAAGAACCTATACCCGGGGTCGTCAATGCTTTCGAGTTTTTGGACTTCTTTGTTCATGGCGAGTACGTATTCGGGAAGCCCCTTGCCCATGCCCATGCAGTTCATGGTGACGAGACCCACTACTTGCTTGTACATCCTCCTTCCTGCAGAGGTGGAGAATTGCTTTACCCCCCTCAATCGAATGAGTGATTCTGAGCCTGAGACATGGTTGCTCCATCCAGCCAGCGATTTCTCGTTACTAGTGGCTTCGAACAAACTGAGCAACAAAGTGGCGAACAATGTATTGTCAGACTTTACTTCGGTAGGAGAAGCGAGTGCGGCGTTTGTCATTTGCAACGCCTTGGAATACCACTGCATGGCTTCCCTCTTGAAATTCGCATCGAGATATATGTTCGAGATACCAGCGAGCCCCAGAGCAGTCATCGAGGTAGCTATAAGGGGATGGAACCCGAAAGTAGAGAGGTGTCGATTGTAGGCAGCGGATTGGATGGGCGGCTGGTCCAAGCCCAAGGTATAGTTCATCATAAAGAAATTGATACCCTGGTCAATCAGCGGAGACAGAAGCGGAAGCCCGATGTATTCCTGGACTCTAAGGATTGCCATCCGAGCTTTTTCTTTCTTGTCACGTTCATCTCGTTGTGCAATGGCCTTTGCTTTCGATTTCTCGGCCTTTTGTCTCACGTGCGCGGATTCATCTTGGAAGTACCGATCGAGCGTCGTATCGTAGCCGGGGCACGTGTAGCCCTTGCTAGAGCATTTGAGACACCCGTCGGGCCGCTCGTCGCACTGTCGCTTATTAGTATTGACCACTTGGAGTGCGCCATAAGGTGGGGTGCGCTCGCGATGGTATCCAAAGTAGGACGACTGTGGCTTTAGACAAGACCCATGCAGAGATCGTACATGGCTCAAGTAGGAAAGCAATCCCGAAAAGGCAGTTGGGCATGCCGAAAGACTAACAAAAGGAGGATATATCAATGGCAACTCACCTTGATCTTCCTCTGACGGCACTTCAAACATCCAGTCGAAGGTCTTCCTCGATAAACCATCGTGTGTACGGAAATCTTTTCAAACTCGTTGTTCTTCCTGACAGTCTCCCGATGAAGCACAGACGAGTTCTCGGTAGAGTCGTGAGGAAGGAGCTGTTGGCGGTTTAACGTTGTCTCGAGGCGCCACAGGCATTCATAGGGTGCACATTCGATTTGAGGCAGCAATAGCTAACTCAGGGTGAGGTAATCCTAATCGTGGCTGAGTTGGGAGAGACGCGTGAAGAGGCTGAGGATGTCACTAGCGTGGTCTTACCTGTTTGGGATAGCTGTGCGTCATTGGTCAGTTTCAACCGCATGAAGGACGCTCGGACGATAAATTAAATTCCATCCGATAAGGTGAATATCTGGGATAGCATATCCGCTCTTTTCTACTTCAGTATCTGAATTCTGATTAGAGGGGTATGAGTTATTGCGGCTATATAACTCCATAAACCCCGTCGGAAGAGGCTACCAACTGTCAACATTCATAACACACAATAGACCTAGAAACAAGATCAAGAGCACCTATCCATCAACCTCCTCCTTCTTCAATGCCTCTAGCCCCGTGATCTCCAAGCAAGCCTCTCCATTCACGGTTCATACAATCAAGTCTTATTATGCATGCCAAACTCCACACTCTCGATCTACACCCGTTGCCGTAATTTCCTCATCATACACTTCACCAGTCTCATATCTATCCACTCACGGATTCAATAGTCTGGCTAATGTAGAATCCTCCTACTCCTCATCCCTAATTTGAGGAACACGAAATCGAAGTGAAGAGACTTTTTGTCGTCCGCGGCCTGTCTGGCGTCGAACGTATTGTTGAACCGACTAAATTTGTCGCAACCTCAGTCGAAGTAGAATTCAAGCGACAAGACGAGGCGCAACATGCGCAGGCCAATAGTCGCAAGCTTAGAAATGAAATCTGCGCTACACCAATCGTGCGTCCGAGTTTCGTGGATCTGGAAGATTTGAGCCCAGAGGTTTAATGCTAAACCAGACGCAAGATCATTGACACTGAGGTATTGGACGAGGATCGTGAAGTATTGGAGGAAGCGGAAGTGGTCAGGCCCAATTGAGTGAAGTAAGGCAGGAAATACATCTAGCCGTTGATGCCTGAGAACCTGAATTCGTTGGCACCATAGGAAGGAGACTTAAAGCCATCATATAGTAGAGGAAGCTTTTGCTCGCCTCTGGTCGTGAAGTACACGGTGTTGTCTTTAGAACACCGCAAGAGCTCGATGAGGGCGTCTTGGATGAGATCGTATTAGTAGACTTCGAGTCAAAGTTTGACAGGGATGTGAATAAAGTAAAAAATGTAGCGTCGAGCACAAATAAGCGTGAGACCACAACTAAGGCCAGTAGAACTCTCACATCACAGCATATTATCAGGGCACAGATAGAGAAACTTATAGGGTGTGTAAATCATTCTCCATCCACTGAGCCTCAGAACGCGAGTATGCTTGTCAAAGGGGAGCTTAGGAGTTGTCGGTCGTGCTCCGCTTGCTATTGTTCTTGTTTCCTTGAAGCGGTCTGAGCATGAAGACTGGAAGGAACCGGAGAAATCCTGAAAAATGGCATCAAATCAGTTTCCCTGGCAGCCCTTGTATAGCTTCCTGACAGAACGAGCTATCCACTGTCACTTCTCGCACGCATCCTTCCTTCACCTATAGCGGAGTCGAGCTCTGAGTCTATCTCTCCCTATGTGAGAGAAAGGAAAGAGAGATCCAATATTATCCAAAATCGCGCGTCACACAAAGCTTTAAGAGATCTGTCAGTGATGCTGTCCATGAATCAGATAACACAGAACTTTAACCTAGAATACAAACGTATGCATCAGAGACTCAGTCAAGATCAACGTATTATTGCCATAATCAATCGGACAGAGGTATCTGGCATCATCATGTGATGCAAACACATGTGCTGGCGGTGCAGACCACGGGTGTGGATTCGTCATCCTTCACTGCAGGTGGTCTGTGCGCTCATCACCAAGCCACGCAGATACGTAACCAAGGCCCAACACCACCAGAGTGAGGCTAACGTGCTATTTCATTGTTCAATTATAATGCAACAACATACCTGGGTGGTCATTCTTTGTTCCTGGCCTTTGAGGTCTCAACGTGGCGTCCTGTGAATAATGCTCTTTCACCGAGTGAACGGGTGTGAATAAAGAACAATAGCTACACAATCTTATTGTACAATAACGGAGCTTTGTATTGTTAGGTCTGAGGTACGACTAAGGCTTCCCGATATTTCAGGAAGTTCTCGAAGGTCTCTAATCCTTCGTGCTGCAACCCTCGACACTGACAAACCCTCTTCTTCATTCAAGTTCTCGTCTCTTTTGCGGGCATAGCGACGATTACTTGAGTGTTATTTCCTAAAAGTTCGCCGAAATGTCGAGCCCAACACCCATCTTCTCTTCATCATTCCTGTTCTCCAAGGAAGACTGCGAGTCGAAAGCCAGCAGCAGTTGGCCACCACAACCCAAGCGGAAGACATCGAGCGCCCACAATGCAGCAATGCGCGAGATAATCAAGTCCTGGGCTAGTGTCCCCTCGACTCCTCCTGAATGCCAAACCATTTCATCCAGCTGGTCGAAGTTCAGTTCCAGCAGCGTGAACAGCAAGTCGAAAGAGGACCTCCTAGCTTCCGTCCTATGGGTTTCGAATGGAACGTCTCCCGACTACAGCCCGCCTCCTTCTGAATGGACCTACCTGGGCGTCGAACAGCCTGTCGCCGCCAGGAACCCCATTCCCAATCGGAACCGACGGCCCGCACGCTTGCGAAGGCAACCAGCCTCCACTAGCTCTTGGTCCACCGCGTCTTCCGTCGCAGATGGTGAAATGGGGTCGGAGCCCATCACCTTCAGAAAGGTGGCAGTGAGAGGGGTGAGCACCAGCTCCCTCTTGACGGAGTCGCTGAGAAGGGCGCCTGGAGCTGGTCTCCAGAATCCCACAACTCCGCTTGAGGTCCTGGCCAAGGAGATGAAGACCACCGCGCTGAGCGCGTCCATGCTGCCTTCAGCATTCGATTCAGATACTGAGGATGAGGACGACGAGTAGGAAAGGCAAGCGGTTTCGGCCAGAGAGCCAAAGGATCAACTCGGCCATACTAAACCCTGCTGTGTCTGGCACAAGGGCTTTTGAGCTGGTTCTCGAAGTCATCAGCACGTGGTGATAATTGAGTAGCTGTTCGGCGGCATCGAGGTGGAGACGTCGTGGTTGAGGCTGAAGGCGGCTTGGCATGGCCCAAGCTCTCGGAGAATTCATAATGACGACAGCGATTCATCCGTCGGCGATTTCTTTGTACATTACATATATCACATCGTGATCTCAATGCATATAACATCATGGAGCGGCCATTGATGTCTTCTTTACGACCCCTTTTCAGCGCCCTGAACTCAAATTTATCTTGTGCATCCACATCTGCCACCCGAAGCTTTCCTTCATCCATCCGTCACACACCTCGGCCACCTTCCAGTCCAGCATATCCACACTCTCAATGTCTCCGTCCAACCTCCTACCGATGCTTTCACGCGACTCCATTCCCCTCATATGCTTCTAAGCCGCCGAAGTCGCGCGACCGTGGCCCCAAGAGTACCGAAGACACGCAGACTGATTTCAACGCAATGGACGTCCTACGCAATACAGTAGCTCCTGCGACCTCGATCGACGCCTGCACTACCGATGGCTTTGCACTGAATAATATGGCGCGGATAAGCGGGAGTGGGGTGCTCTTAGTCGGCGGGGAGGCATTTCGGTGGCGGCCGTGGTTGCGACAAGACAGGAAAGAGGGGACAATCAATGAGGGTGGAGTAGGAGACGACGGGATGACGGGACGGTTAAAGAATGCGAAGGGGCAGTTTGAGGTAGCGGATGAGGCATGGGGAGTGCTGGAGCTGATATATCCGAAGCCTGGTATGCTCGTGGTCTGCGCTCCACGGTAGGAACTGGACTGACGCGCTTTTGGCAGATCTGCTGATAATAGGGACTGGGCCTCATATCACTCCCATATCGCCTTCAGTGCGCAAACACTTAATAGACCTCGGAATCCGGGTCGATGTCCAGGACACGAGAAACGCCGCGTCGCAGTTCAACCTACTGGCTACGGAGCGTGGCGTGTCGCAGGTTGCCGCTGCGTTAATACCCATCGGTTGGAAAGAAGGAAGGTCATAAAGCGCTGTCCACGATGAAATCACATCGTCGTATAACCTGATTGATAGCAAATGCACCAACCTTCCGGGCCGTGGATGATAGGTTCTAGCAACCCTAAAGATAGCTCTACTTGCCCTCTGTACACTATGTAGTTGCTATATACCATCACGATCGAAGATTCCTGTCATGCAGCATAGCCCTGCAGTAGATGCAATAATTGGCGTTTTATTTACCCCTTGAAGCTGCACGATCCTTTTACAATCATTTTAATTCATTCTCTAGATTAGATGGCTTCTGTTTGCTCACCCACTTGTCTTGTACCACACGCGAGCGGCTGGACTTTCCCATTGAAGAGTTGCCACCACCTTCGCCCCTTCTGCCAGGTCGTACGTCACTTCTCCATCACAAACACTACTCGCAGCTCGACTTGTTCCCCAACCGGGGCTCTGTCATCGGGTGGCCTTTCGGGAAGCCGCCTAGGCAGTGAAGGAGAACGAAGGCGCAATAGTTCGCAACGCGCCCACCTCGACCGTCCCGACGATCGTATGGAAGTTGATACCGTTGCTCCAGGAGCAGCAGTAGCAGCAGCAGGCAGTTCTTCCGCCTTTCTCAAACATTAACAGATCTATCTTTGAGCGGCACATTTACCCCCACTGACGCAAGTCGTATTCCTAACCATTCGCTTTCAAACGATACAGATAACGCAGATATGGGCAACATCTTCAGCAAAGTCACCCAAATTGCTTGCTTCACTTCCAAATCCTTTCGTCACTCTCATCCAGAAGACGCCGATCCTACTCAGACCGCGGGCTGCCCCAGCGCAAGTATCCTTCAAAATGACGTCGAGTCCGCAGTACTCTTCGTGCCAGTTCGTGATAGCCTCGACAGACTAAGAACGACAGCCGCCTCAATGCCGCCTCCCCACCGTAATGTCAAGACTAAACGTCATTTACAAGTGGTCAGGGACCGTCTGGTTCCTATCGGAAAGTACATCGTCAAAAAAATGAGAGGCAAACATAACTTTGTGGAGGTGGAATTAAAGGTTTGGTACGTAAAAAATTCAATCACCCTTGTGGGAGCTGTTGATCTGGGATTTTACTAACGTCATGACAGTCGCTACATAGCCGCGCATCACTGGCCTCTTCCTATGCACACTAAAACCTACCTCCACATTCAATCCACGTACCCCAACGCTCTGTACATGGATATGCTAATGAACCCTAAGAGTTTTGAGACCCCCGAGAATCCTAAGAATCCCGAGGATTACGAGAGCTACGAGAGCCACAAGAGCCATGGCAGCTACGAGAGCCATGAGAGCCATGAGAGCCACAAGAGCCACGAGAGCGACAACAGCCTCGAGGACCGTGAGAACATCACCGCCAAGGATTTTCCCACTTCACCACTCCCCGTAGCACTCTCCGAGAATAATATTGCCAAGAGCCAGAAGCTCGGCCAAGATCATACTGTCCCGCCCTCGGTCTCTCCAGATAATCAACAACTCGAACAAGGCGATACTAAGATGGTGCTGACAGCAGAAGAACACCATCCGACTACGAGTACGGATTTGAAACCCCCTATATACCTTGAAGACCCCCGGAGAAACGGATCCCTGGGCAATTCCAAGCTACCATCAATCCAAACGCGTTCCGAGGAGAACATTGCACAGAGCCAGAAATCCTTAGAGAGTTGCACTATCGCGCCTACCAATTCTCCTGTGAAACAACAGCTCAAAATGAACGACACGGAGCCGGCAGCCATAAAAGAAGTTCAACGTCCGAGCGTGGGTTCCATTGAGCCAGTTCGTATTGTCGCGTGCTCTAACCACTTCGAGAATCTACCACTGAATTCGGACAATACTCCGATAGTACCTACAACGCAGACTAGGCTTCCGAGTTCGGATTCGACTTTAGAGATGGGCGAGCACAATCCTCAGGCTAAAGAGAACGCCCCTCAGAAGCTTTCGAAAAACGCCCGCAAACGTGAAAGACGAAGAGCTGCAAGGGACCACCATGATGAAGCTGAGTTTAAGGAGGATATGTTCCTTGCTGAGCAGAGGGAGGAAAGGTATCTCGCCGAGCTAGAGATAGTGAAGAAGGCTCTTGCCAGAGCTGAGCAAGAGAAGAAGCAAATTATCAAGCAGGCCGAACACGATACTCAGAGACTTTTGAAGCGAGTCCTGGAGAAGGATGACTTGGTCAAACAAACACAAGTCGAGGCAGACATCACCAAGTCAGTCCAGAGCAAGGCCACTGTTGAGCATCAGATCCGTCGACAGCCAGTGTCGCGAGCATACAAACATGCACGTAGCATGATTTACTGGGCACTCGATGCCGATGTGCGCAAAAAGGTCGACGGCGTCTGGGATGGCCTGGAGTTGATGAAGACCAGGATGCACTCTCCTAACAGCACGGAGATGTTGAGAACCGATGGTGTAGCGATAGCAATTCACCATCGTTGCATAACGCTCTTCTCTAAAAAGTACAACCCGTCCTTGGTCTTGCCCTCTGCCTTTACCGATGAAGACTCGGAACATCAAGGCCTCGAATATCTCATGCCCGAGTTCCTGACACTGTTTCGGATTCATGTGGGTTCTCGGCTTACGAAAATTCTAACGAGGGCTCTGCTTAGGCCGTTCGTGGAAGCGTGGATATGCGAGCGGCGTCGGGATATGAGCGTAGAAGAGGCTTTGACGGAGCTGTCGTCCCTGGGTCGTCTACGCGAAAACGATATTTTGCCCGGGCTATTGCGCATGGGTCTCGGCCGAGACGACGCTGTGGCAGAACTGTTGCGCCTCGGCGTGCTAGACAAGGGAAAAGGACAAGAGAATGGCGGCGGCGATGACAGCAAGAAAGTAGAGGTTGCGGACTTCTCAATAGTGGGGAGCAAGGAGGAAATCGTGGCGCAATTGGGACGCCTGGGTATGAACGAAGCAGAGGCTAGCGCGGAACTGTCGCGTCTATTTCTGCTCAAAGGAATTCAAGGGCAAGGAAATGGAGATAGAAGTAGCAACCATAGCGGCGATGCCGATGTCGATAGCGATGTCGAAGATCGTAAATACAGGATCCGGGGGGTGCAATCAAAGCACATCGAGACTGACGCCTCCAGAGGCACGGACAAGGGGATAATGAGGGCCAAGGGAGAATAGAGGAAATGAGTAGACTTAAGATTCGGCACAACAATTATACTGAGCAAGCACGAACTGAAGAATGATTCTGGGATGCACACAGTACGTATGCCGTGGTTCTCAATCGTCCTGTGTATCCACCCCTTCCCACAATGCCATGTCCACAAGATGAACATGAACCCTCGCCCTCGCCCACCGCATTCCACGCAAAACTCTATGATATCCCTTACTAGCTAGCGAGAATCACTGCGTAGAGAGAAGACTTGGCCGTATTGACATTTTACATGCTCCCCATGCCAGTGTAGAAAGTTCCCACCAGTACTCCAGCCCTCTTCCGCTATTTCCATACCCAATTCTGGCGTACGATGAGAAAAAATACCATGGTGTTGATAGGTAACTCTATTGCTTGGTTCATACCTAGCATCGAGATCCGCAACATCCGAATTGTCCCTGTTCGACTGCGTCTATGGCCCGGACTCTGGATATCGCGGCCATAATATTGTAGTCCTGGCCAAGAAAGAATTAGATCTTCTTGAGTTTTTTCTCAAAGGGTCAATAGAACCTCGGGGTGTGTGGATTCTGAGATTTGCAACGGTGCTACCGTAGCGTGTGTTTTTGGCGCAGCTGGATGGATGGGTGCCATCTGTTGGTTTCTATGAAGCGCTCGTACTGGCTCGGGATGTACATGGAGTTGCTCATGGCTTGTTTTCACATACAATCATGTCGTTTTCGCATGCAATCATGGTACTATCTGATTGCTCCGTAAGCCGTGGCCTATACAGGCCGGCCACATCTCCTAGATAGCTCATCATCATTAATCAGATCTTTCTCTCTCTCTCTCTCTCTCTCTCTCTCTCTCTCTCTCTCTCTCTCTCTACCTTGAAAGGCTCAAGGCGATGTACTTGAGGGCGTGAGAGCGTGGCACATGAGTGAGACGCGGAACTAAGTCTACACTGTCTTCGACGGTCACTTTTTATGTTCTTTCATAGACAAGGAACATTCTCACTTGCGCATTTAGAGTGCGAAGAGGGGTGTAGAGTCTCTGTCCAAGAGCGTTTGATAACGCCGCCGGCCTTCTCCCGCTCGGCTCGCTGGTTTATGAAGTCCGCGGATTCCATTGATTGTGAAAAGACAGGAATCAGATGCGTGGCTCGGGAAGATTGCGTCACTTTTGCCATGATTATCAGCGTACTTTATTTAGATTGCTCCCCTCGACCACTTCCAGTCCTACTGCTAGTTCTATAGTCCTTTACTCTTTCACCCACATTGCTAGCTATGCCCTGCAATTGGTCGTTCTCGGTCTGCAGCTCCGCATCAAGATCCGGTGAGGAGTCCAGTGCCCCCACGAGAACGATTTTCAGTACTTGATGGAAGAGGCGCATGAAAGACACCGAAAGAAGCTCAGGACCAGGAGGCCTGCTCTCCGTATGAACGAGTTCAATATCAATGATCCACGACTTCAAGGAATCCAGCAGAGATGCTTTGTCGGATAGTAGTTGAAGAGCGTTCCCTGCCGATTCGACAAGCGACACTTTGGCGAGAAATTCAAGCGTCAATGTAGCGATCCTTGTGAGCTCTGTCCGCATGTCGGGTGCAATCGCGCGAAGGTGGCGAGATTCAACAGGCTGTTGATGCGGCGAGATCAAACACACAGACGCAGTCGTCCCGCTTATATCGGCTGTTGCTGGAGGATCCGCGAACTTACATGGTGCAGCGAACAGCTTGATGATGAAAACATCCAGAAAGGGTAGCTGGTCATGGTGAGCTGGCACCAATTTATTCGCCGCAACAAAAGTTGGCCTTGCCCGATACTCGCGCATGATCCTGAGTCCTTGAATGATATGCTGGGCCATAGCAGCGTAATTTCCCCGTACTTGCTCGATGCTGATGAAGATCTGACAGCAAAGCAATGCCGACTTTAACCCGTTGGAGCTCGGAGACGACAAGTTGGAGGCGAGACCCCCCAAAGCCATGCAGTATTGCTGGAGGCCATAGTCATAGCTCGGAGTCTGCTGCGCGACAGACGCTGCAACGTCTCCGGACGTCTCGAGATCTCCCCGAAGAGCTCTGAGAGACGAGACTGCGTGTCGTATCGGCGGATCAGTCAAGCTGGATTGGAGGACTTGTCTGGCTTCTTCATCACAGCCCAGCTTCACGTCGAACATGGTCTTGATGGAGAAGTAACGATCGAGAAGCTCGATGTCCTGAGGGGCGATCTGAGTCAAGGTGGGCGGGATAGGTTGTACACCAGCGCCTGACTTGATGCCGCTAGCATAAGCGTTGTTAATGGGTTGACTAGTAAAAAATCTAAATGGAGACTCGTAGCCGTCGCAAGTACGGCCAGTGTCGATACATTTTCGGCAAAATGGCTTGTTCTCGTCGCATTTGACCTTCCTTATCCTATAGCTAAGTGAGCACAATCACTGCAGAACTGACCTCCCGTCTGAAATCTCATTCTTGGGGTGTAGACCGGTGATGGGATTTGAGACTGACCTGCAGGTTGTACAGCCAGTCCTCACCTTGCTTCTACATTGGATGTTCCGTTTGCGGGCGACTGGGCTTCCGGCCATCGTTGGGCGTGGGTGGGACATTCACGCTTGTGGCGCAACACCCTACAAACGAGAGGACAATTCGTAGCAAGCAAGAAATCCGAGCAGACGAGTTAAATGGTGCACCTTGTTTTTATCACTGGGACCAAGAGGCAGGCGAGTCGGTGTCGCTTCTTGTCAAGTGTGTCGTTGAGTAGCGGCGCTAGCGCTGGCTCGATTGGGAAGCGAAAGCGAGCCCACCAATCATACATGCTGTGGAAAGGGCGCCCATTCGGGCGACTTGACGCGATTGTCATGGCTCCATTCCGAGGCCCAGTCGTCCCAATTGACTTATATACTGAGTGGCTGACCCAATGTCTCTCTCGAGGAGTACCTGCACATGTCGAAGCTCATCACGAGCAGCCCTGGATTCGTATCGAAACTTCTACACAGCTCGAAAATGCCCGCTTTTACTCTCTATGGCTCTCGCGGTTCGACCAACACCGACCGTGTCCGCCTGACTCTCGCAGAAGGCGGCTTCACGGATTACGAATTCGTGCTTCTCAACCTTCAAAAAGGGGAGCAGAAGGTGGGTGGGGGCCGTTTCTCTTGGAAGTCGGCCGCCCAAAATTGCATATTCGCTGACGCCGCTGCACCCAGTCCGAGGAACACATGAAACGCCACCCTTGGGGGAAAATACCCGCCGTCACTTTCCCCGAGGGCTTCGCTCTCTACGAGAGTCGCGCAATCTGCAAATACCTCTCGAGGAAGTACTCGTTCCCGCTTCTACCCCCAGCCTCGGACCTCGAAGCCGCGGCGCTGTTCGACCAGGCGCAGTCCGCAGAAATGCTCTACTTCGCCGAGCCTGCAGGTAGAATTGGATTTGAAAAGTTTGCCAAAAAGTTCATGGGCCTGCCTCCCGACGACGCCGTGGTCTCGGATGCACTGCAGGCCGTCGACATGTTTTTCGACGTGGCAGATCGTCTCCTGCAACACAACGACTACATGGCTGGAAACGACTTCACTCTCGCGGATATCTACTACATTCCGCTGATCCAACGACTTTTCGCGTGCGGGTACGGAGACGTCATCCTCAGTCGCAAAAGTGTGAGTGCTTGGTGGGACCGCTGCGTGAATAGGCCAGCCATACAGAACATGTTGGCCGCTGACAATGAGGCTGCGGCTGCGGCTCGTAAATAGGATAGATATCAATCTGAAGAGGAATGAAGGGTCGGTACCTAGCTCGCTTAGGTCCCGGTGTTCTCATGTCGGGACTCAATGCAGTGCTGCTCAGGGGCTGCGATAAGTCTGCAAGCTGCAAACGTGCGAGGGCGCAGGAATGTGCTTGATTGACGCGAAGTCTGGAGTGCATTGGTCAGCCTTTACTCTACAGTCGCTGTACTTGGCTTGCTCGCCCTTGAGGCGTTGGTTACACTGTAATTATAAAGTAGTTCTAGGTATAAAAATAGCCAAAGAACTCTAGCACACAGGCTATATTTGTATAGGCTTCCGTAGGAGAGACTTAACATAGCTAACATATCTCTCCACGGTGTGGTCTCACTACGTAGTGGGGGATACTCCTTTCTTGACAGGCCTTGCTCCTTCTATGCCGGAATCCCGAAACCACCCAATGTACTTGACATACATCTACCTACATCTCCCCACGAAGGAGCTAGTTCCTTCTGAGGTACTATCTAGCCATCTCCTCCAGCACACCAAAGAAGTCTCTAGCAACCACAGCAGTGCTCGCTCTCCAGCGCCAGCGCCATCATTTCCCCCATCGACAGAAGTCGCCAAAGCGGGATATTCTCCAACACATACCAGCTCCTTCTCTACTCCCCCATCCTCCCCGCTCTTATATTCCTCTTCCCTTTCTTCTCCCCCGTCCAATTGCATTCCCGCACTATTTCAGTCTACGCCTCTTTCCCAACCCATCTTTCTAGATCTACACCCCAGTCAGTCTGGGTCATAGACACAGTCCTCCTTCCTCCAGCGACGCTTCTCGCGCACCGCGGTCCAGATATCCAGGATAGACTGCCAATTCCACGCCAGCACTTCCATCCAGACGCAGGCAATTCGGGCTGGAAGAGCAAAGGGGAGGGCGGCGGCGGCCATGGACAAGAGAAGACGAGACGAGCGATGCAGCATGCCAACTTCGGAGCCGAGCCGTGCTTCCTCCTCGTACTGGTACTCGCGCGAAGCGTCCTGCGGCCCTGTCTGTGTGAGACGCTTCCTCACAACTGTCCGGTTCTGGACCGGGGGGGGTTTGGATTCGTAGGGTGCTGAGGGTGTGCGTGTGCGTACGTGCAGAAGTCGGGCGTCCACGCTTGTAGAGCTGAGGAATACGGTGGAGGGAGAGAGGGGAGGGAGTATCTGCGCCACGGCCCGCTCCATTCGAATGGTGACGACACCCAACTACTCGAATCCCCCACGAACGTGCCATCTGACACAGGCATCGCCGAACGCCATCTTCCGACACGAACCTCAAGTAACCACACGCTTTACACTCATCCTTCGCATTCTAATATCTCCTCTCCTAACAACGTCACGTTGCAGCACATTACAGCACGCCTGCATTTATCGAATATTGTTCCAGATTAACATCTAGCCCGTTGACGATGGTCTGTATGCATTGCCCATCTATCATCTCGTATACATGTAAACCAAGTCCAAGCAATGCCACGCGCATCCATCTCTACTTGAGATGGCCAAAACCATTATCCTTCGATTGACCCTCGATAACCAGCTCAGCACAAAGTTGGAAAGCGGAAATAGATGCCACGATGAGAAAGAAATATATTTCGACAGCAGAGTGGGATGGATGAAGGAAAATGACATGAGGGACCTAAGGAAACTATGACGGACGAGAAAAGGAACGCTACCACGAAGCCCGAACCTGTAAATGGGATGCCGTCAGATTCACGGATGACGTCACTCCATTACCAGTCTCCTGTGAGAGACGATGGCTGTCATGTATGAATCTGTTCCCTCAGCGAGCTAGGCTCGACCTTCTTTTGCCGACGTCCTAGCAGCGTCGAGTTATCCAGACTCAGCTCAAACGCACCCTTGTTCCTGACTTGTCTCTTTGCGGCGGCAGCCACCGCGGCGGAGTGCTGACCGTACCCCCGTTCTTGCTGCTTGGGTGGCGGGACAGCTTGCTGCCGTGCTTGTGCTGCCGCTGAGAGCGAGGTGTTTCGTAGTTTTTGTTCCATGGCGGATACATCAGACGCCTGGGACTTTGGAAGTTTGGCGGGAGGATTTTGCTGTGACGCATCATATGGTATATTTTCAGCGGTGAACTCGTCGTCATCCTCACCCTCGTCGAGAGCGTTGAGCGAGTTCATTGCATTGGCGCCGCGATACCCTTGCTTGAAGTTCTTCCTCCTCTTCCCCTCTTCCTCCTGTCTATGCACGGCATACCCGACATCAAAGACTTCTCGCAGGTTGATTGCACCAGGAGATCGGAAATCTGAACGCTTAGCACCCGGGGACTCTAGGTAGGCAAAGTTCTGTTGTAGTACGTTGCCTCCTCCCATCTCATAGTCCTTTTGCCTCACGTGGAGAGGGGTAGCGAGGGGAGGGGCATCGGCAGCGCTGTATGTTGGTTCATCGGCTTCGCGGATCCAGGGATGGTTCAGGAACTCCTTGATGTCGTATCGTTTCTCGGGGTCGACTGTCAAGAGGTGCGAGACTAAATCCTGGGCAGATTTGGAGATATCGTCCCACCATGGTGAAAGGAAGGTGTACTGGCCGCGGGCGACCTTTTCGGTGAGCGTCTGGATAGACTCGTCGTAGAATGGCGGGAAACCACAGAGCAGCGTGTACAATACACATCCCATTGCCCACATGTCCACACTCTTCGAGTACCGCTCATCCTTGACAATCTCAGGTGCGGTGTAGCCAACGGTACCGCAAGGGGTCATGGTCTGGCTGTCCCATATGACCTTGGACAGGCCAAAGTCAGCGATCTTGATAACGCCAATGCCGCCGGCGCCCTGGCCCTTGATGAATTCGCCTTCGTCGGCCTTGTCTTCGTCATCGGGGCCTTTGGGTTTCGGATTGCGAGTGGGGACAAACGGCATGGGGTAGAATAGGAGATTCTCAGGCTTGATGTCACTGATATGACGTCAGTTGTACGTTTCAAAGTAAAATGGGGGCGGAAACTCTAGGAGAACAAACCGATGGACAACGCCTGCCTCCTCATGTAGATATTCTAGCGCTTTCGCAACTTGAATGATGACGTGTCTTGACAGGTCTTCGCTGAAGTAGGTCAAACGCACGATTTGGTGGAAAAGTTCGCCTCCGGGGCACAGCTCGAGGATGATGTAGTAGTACTGGCGGGATTCGGAAAAGTCGATGAGCTTCACGATGTTGGGGTGGTCGAGTTGGCGCATGATCTGGACTTCCTTGAGGATGTTCGCTCTCTATAATGGCAATCACGTTAGTGTCCGTCCGGCAAAGTTAGAGAGTAGGCTCGGAGTTGGGGAGACAGGCAATACTCGGGGTCGAGCATCTGCGCTGGCTGATTCATCGCACCTCTACTGTTTTTGGCGCCTTCTTGAAGTCCGGATGCATATGGTTGTCTCCCTACACCAGGCCACGTGTTGGCAACTTGCACTAGAACCAACTGCTGCGACACGGCGGGAGGAAAGGAAAGGAGAGGGAGACGGAATGAAATGGGCAGAGGAGGGGGGCACTTCTCTGGGACATACTGACCTGGCTGGAGTTCATCTCAAACTTGCGGACGACCTTGATGGCGGCCTCGCCGTACTGGCCCGTGTTGTCCTTTGCACGGTACACGTTGCTGAAGGCGCCGTCGCCCATCTTCTCGAGCAACGTCCATCGCTCGAGGCCGGGGTAGTTGGGCAGCTTGCCCTTGGCCTCGCGCTCCTCGGCCACGATGCGCTCGAGCACTGTGGGGTCGATTTCCTTGCCTTTGCGGTCCGTGGTGCCCGCATGGTCGCGCGCGTGCTGCTTGTGCTTGTCGCCGGCCGCGCCCGCTGCAACGTTCCCGGCCTGGGCGGCGATGTGGCGGTTGTCGATGGCCGCGGCGGAAAAGTCGCCGTGGCCGCCGGCGTTGCCCTGCAGCGGCTTGTGGTCGAGGACATTGGGGTCGCTGTGGGCGTAGTGGTGGTCTTGGTGTCGCTGGTGCTGGGCGTGGACATTGGACACATCCGTCGTGGGCTCGGCGTGCGGCGTGTTGCGGGCCTGCTTGCCATGACGTAGGAAGTTCTTCAAGTTCTGCATGGCGGCC
>MU002027.1:0-49541 GCA_010093585.1 Melanomma pulvis-pyrius CBS 109.77
GCGTTGTAAAGCACTTCCAGCGCGTTAGTTAGTAAGAGTAGTTTAAGAGACGTTGTAGAGTTGTGCAGCGCGTTGCACGCTTAGAGTTGCGTCTTGTTTAATAGCCTAGAGAGCAAGCTGTATATTTGCTTTATTTAAGGTTAATTGCGCGTTTGTAGGTAGAGGCATTGTATTTCAAAGTAATAGAGTTGCAATTTTAGTAGAGTCTTAGCAGAAGTAGCCTAATTACTTGTGTAGCCTAGTTACTTGTAAAGTACGTTAGTACTAATATAAAAGCAACTTAAATATTAAAACTAGTAGCTAGCGTATATAAAAGATTAATAACAAAGTTAAATAGAATTAATAGTAAAGTAAAAGAATAGTATTGTTATATAGAAGAGATAAATTGCTGCTAAGGTATCTAGTAGGTATAAAGTAACTTTATAATATCTGCACGTAACTATACTAGGCTATAATAGGCTTGGTTAACTCTTTCTTACGCTAACAAGGCAAGAAATAGTTAACAAACAGACTATAAGGCTAAGCAGCCTTATATTAACCTTGTTATTAATCTTCTACATATGCTACCTATTAGTTCTTACAGTATCTACTTATATTGTACGTGCTCTCAAACTCTAACAACACTGGATCTACTAGATGGCCAAAACTTTGGACATGCTTGTATAAATCGTCCCGACATTTTGCTCGTTTGTAACAAAACATACACGTTAGTTCTCTATCCAACCTCCTGCGCCTGCCACGACCCTCAAATTCAAGCGTACCTGGGTCCACTAAGTGGTTCTTCGCATGTACATGTTTAAGCAGATTGCTCTGATTGGAAAATGTTTCGTGGCAGATGAGACATGTATCGGTCCGATCTGCAGGACTTAGTCTCCACTTAGGCAGATGTTCAGGCCCAGGACCAACTATCCGCCCATTCTTTCTTGGTCGGTTTTTGATGTCTGCGAAATGTCTGAATTCATCGAGATGCTGATAAAGACCTTCTTTACTGAAGAAGACCTTGTCGCACGACAAGCATGGTGCGTACTGATTGGTATCCATTTCCTCGATCGTTCTGGTCGAGGAATAATCGTATATGTTCGTGCTGGTGGTAGATTTTGCAGCCCCCTGCTTCCTTCTATCAATGTGCTTCGCAAGCACCGTGCGATTTACAGAATGGGTAGGCTTGCGTTTAAGGTGCAAGAATAGTTCGTTTCTAGAGCAGAAGGTCTTATGGCAAGCCAGACACTTGGTAAGGGGTTCGGAGTTCTCCGCTCTGCGATATGTTTGAGGCTGAGATCGAAACGTGGACTGAAAACCTTCTTTAGAGTGACGTGTAGACGGGGATTTTTCTTCTTCTTCTTCTTCTTCTTCTTCTTCTTCTTCTTCTTCTTCTTCTTCTTCTTCTTCTTCTTCTTCTTCTTCTTCTTCTTTTTCTTCTTCTTCGTCATGAGAGTTATTAGTAGATACCCATTCTTCTTCGAAGCTATCGACGGACTGAACTTTTGTCTTAGAGCGAGAGGTAGACTGGACGGCCTCTTCTTTGAGTGGCAGACATTTACTGCGGTAGACTTGAGAATTGCCCACAGACCGTGGTTGGGATTGGAGCGACTGATTACCAGAGTCAAAGCACCCCGTTTGGGTTCTGCTGTCGTGAACAAGTGGGTTTCTAGCGACTTCACGGTTTGATGGTAGATTGGGATAATTGAACGATGCGCTTGTCGTCGACAGGAAACTCGTAGAGCCCTTTTTCGTATTGTCCCAAGCATTTGAAGCTTGGAAATTCCAAGGTTGGGTTGACATAGTGGATAGTGGCCTCAGACTCGGTCTGGAACTTGTTAGGAGTTTTTCGCATATACACGGAGCCAACACAACACACCTTTTACCATTATGCTGCTCGTCCGACAGCCATGGATGCTTAAGAATTTCCTCTATGGTCGGTCGATCGCTTGCTAAAGCAGCCATAGCGTCTCGGATGAACATGCCACATGGTGCGCTAGATTCTGCCAACTGTCGGACCGGAAATCGGAAACGTCCACCTTGATAGTCCAACACCTGTCGTGTTGATCTAAAAGGAGGACTTCCGGTCCGGACACAATGCGCAACGGCGCCTAGGGACCAGATATCGACTGCACAAGTGTATCCTCCAGCCTCCTCATCGTGGTGGTCGAAGAGTTCGGGAGCCATGTACCCTTCTGTGCCGGCTTGACGCGTTCCAAGAACAGTTCCATCAGTGTTCTTGCAGATCCCGAAGTCAGCAAGCTTGACTTGCCAGTATGGTCGAGGTTCGCGCACTAAGATATTCTTGAACACGACACAATTAGAGCGCCCAAGAAGACGTTAAAACAGACTTACCAAAGGTTTGAGATCACGATGGACGAATTTGTTCCGATGCATGAAACCCAGGGCGCGGGCAACTTGAGATATGATCGTGACTGTTTCAAGCTCTGTGCAGGGGTTTTGACTTATGAAGCGCTGGAGATCCCCGTGCTCCATGCATTCCATTGAGATGTAAATAGAGTCGCGATCGTCAAACCAGCCCAGACATTGGATAAAATGTGATTGATACTGTCATAGAATTAGTTGTGCTAGTTAAGTATTGACAGAATACTTTTGACAGACCTCAGGGTATTGTGAGTTCGAAAACGTGATTAGAGCAGTAAGCTCACGGTCCGATGATCGCAGTTGACGCTTGTCTATACGTTTAACAGCGCGAACAGCACCAGGCTGCTCACTCACGCAAACCTCTTTCCACACATCGCCGAAAGTGCCCCTACCCAATTGCTTCACGGGTTTCCATAGCCTCGTCTGTCCAGATGCAAGAACATGTTCCCTAGATCCATCTGGATGGATTGTAGTATCCAACTTCCAGCCAGAGAATAAAGTAGGAGTTCGTGCATCCATCGCTTGTTCCTTGAATCGAAGATGATCTGTAGTAAAAAGGATCTTTGCTCGTTCTCAACCGCGCAGAGAGAGACCAGTATTCATACATAATAAGCTGACCCTGGATCAAAAGGTCTTGTAAGGCTGAAACAAAAAGGTTCAGCTGAAAGACTCGGTATGGTTGCATGTCGCTCAGCCCTGTCTACACTACCCAATCAGATTCCGCTACCGGGTGAAGATAGGGTAAAAAGTTTCAGCTGAAAGACTCCGTATAGTTGCGTGTCGCTCAGCCCTGTGTAAACTACCTAATCAGATTCCACTACGGGGTGAAGACAGCGCCTAAACCCAAATCTATCAAAAATAAACGTTTCAAGGCGTGACGGAGGCGCAAGGCCAATATATTTATCCAATAGCCGCTTTAGTAGAGTGAGCTATGTGGCAGGACCTACAAAGGCAGACTTTCACTCATGGGAGGGGCTGTGCGAGTGGTTGTGAAGTAAAGCTTCTGGTTCTATTTTTATTATGCCCACTTTCAATTCGTTCCGGATCTCATCATATAAGACTCATTAAGCGCCTGTTGAGCGACTCCCTCTGCTCAGCGCTACACAGCTTTTCCTCCTCCACCTCCTCTCCATACCGCTGAGCATGGATCCGGGAACCATTTTGCGGGTTATTGAGCTATGTTTTGTGTATGAGGTATCAAGGCAATCTACGTGAGCACCCTGCTAACCTAGTTCAAAAGGACGGGGGCTAAGATTGTTGACATATGCAACACATGGAAATATGCAGAAGACGAAGTGCAAGAGCGAACACTCATTTTGGAGAGCTGCTGGACTCGATCAAGATATCAGATGAAGATTGTGCAGCGAATGGCTATGACTATGGACTATGAGCTACGTCGACTCACCGACATGCTCCTACAACATCTAGCTTCCAAGCTCTCAGCGGCTTATAACAGTCTCCAATCTGTCATGAAGAAAGAGCTAGAACCACGTACTGGCTTCATGGGCTTCTCGTCCGGAGTCAAGAAGGCGACCTACGTCTATAGGAAGTCAGCGTTGGACGACATTATCGAGGACCTCGAGACCTGGCAAAGACGGTTTGATCCGACATGGTACCTGTCTATCAAGGCTGCGACTCCGATCATCGACGAAGAGTTAGCCAAAGCCAGGAAGATGGAAAGAGGTACGATAGGAAGTTCTAAATTTACCACAACAAGTGCGCTTTCTACAGCCAGAGGTTTACGAAATGCCCTCTCACCCGAATTCGGGCGGCGCATCAGCATATTTCTTCCCACCGGGCAGATGGAGACAATGGATATCCCATACTCGATAGCTAAAGCTGCTAGACCGAGTACTGGACACAGCACTGGAAACAGCACGTGGTACATTGTCGACAGTGTCATCTGTCGGCCTGGTTCTGATATGAAAGCATTTTCCAAGGATGTACGCGACCTAGCCACTCGGCTCTCTCAGGTTGATCCACTCGTCTTCGGACTCTTGAGCTGCAAAGGTGTCATGTATTCCGACACAAACCAACCAGAACCAGAGTTCAGCTTCGTCTTGCGCATTCCTCAAGGAATGGAGGCCCTACAATCCTTGCGTCAACTGCTACTCAGCTCAGACCAGAACATCTCTTTGAGTCAAAAGTTTCGTATGGCAAGGGAGCTCGCAAGATCGATCAGCTCAGTACACACCTTCAACTTCGTGCACAAGAACATCCGGCCTGAATCTGTTCTTTGCTTTGAAAACGTTGAGTCCTCTCAGAGCCGAGCGTTTCTCGTCGGATTCGACTGCTTTCGTTCTGCGGACGGAGGAACGAATCTTTTGGGAGACATGGACTGGGACAAGAATGTTTACAGACATCCTCTACGGCAAGGCAATCATCCGGCAGAATCGTATAGAATACAGCATGACATCTATAGTCTGGGTGTGTGCCTCCTAGAGCTTGGCATATGGGACTCATTCGTCATGTACACCCCTGATAAGGCGAGACAGCCGTGCGCATCACGAGTTTACTCGGATTTTACAACATGGCTCCAACGAAAAAGGGAGCTTGAATCGCCAGGTTTTACCGCACACAACAACTTCCTGAATGCTGTGGCATTTCGATTGAAAGATTATCTTGTTGATCTTGCTGAGGAAAGGCTCCCTCACCGGATGGGGGATCTTTACACAAAAATAGTCTTGACTTGTCTCACATGCCTTGACGGAAATGACGACTCATTCGAAGACTCCCTAGAGGTCAGGCTGGCGGAGGATATTCCTGTTGCGGTGGAATTTCTCGAGAAGGTAATGTTGCGTCTCGAACATCTCTGCGCATAATAAGTCTGAGTCGTCAGTCCTAGAGTGTCTAGGCTCGCCGCTCTATCTCCCCTCCGCGAACTATAAGTATATTTGTAAGGACAAAGTATACAGGCGATTGTACATAGAACTAAAAGACGTACTGTAGCGCACCAAATTGAAACTAGCCCCCTGCAATCACTTGCTCGCAAAAAGCCTCTCCCTAACACTATATAGCACAAGAAAAACACGAAGTGAACCCTTAAACATGTTTTGGTTCCTATGTATGCTTACATAGAAGATTACAGTCGCGACTGCACCACCAGCCTAGCAATATTTCAACGTGCCGTGTTACTTCATTGCTATTCCTTCCAAAATCATCCGCTTGGTCTTAGAGTCGTTGCCGTCTAACATTGCGTTCATAGCTTGTCATGAGCCGACCGCTACAACGAATGAAATATCGAGCGCAAAGGCGCTATTTTACTTTTATTAACAGCTAATTATTATCTAAATACAATGTTATTTATACAAGATTGTTAACGTTACCTAAAAATAGAGTTATGTATGCAAGATTGTTGCCTAAATGCGGGGTTATGTATACGAGATTGTTGCCTGAATTACAACTGGCATAAGAGAAAATCATTTCCTACCAAAGTCATTCATCAACAACACCAACGCTGATAACATTGCTATGCCATCGATTCCAGATCTTTCGGACGAATTGAAATTGCTCATCCTCGAATGCGTTGGGTCGGAATCGCGCGATGACATACGTAATTTGAGTAGCACCTGCCGCAAACTAAGAGACTTTCTTGCCCCGACCGTCCTCGAGAACATTCGCCTTAGGAACAGTGAGAAGAGCGGGGAGTCTTTGCAAGCCATTGCAAACGGGCTGTGGGTGGAGTGTGTTCGACATTTGGTTTATCTGGGCATTGCGACCGTGCCGTCCGAAGACAATCTAGATTTGTTTCCAGATTCTGTCAATGATGCGCTGTCCAATTTGGGCCGGTTTCGCAATCTGGAAGAGCTTATGATTGAATTTAAAGTCAACAGAAGATATTCGAATGACGCATTGGAGGATCTGGACAACGAACAGGATCCCCATACGGAGGAGTGCGAAGCATTGAGGGTGCTATTGGAAAGGTCCTATGATGCTCTAGGTCGCAACATGGGTGCGAAGCCGATCAAATCTCTCTACCTGCGCAACATAATTGCGCATGAAGTTTGGGCCTGGATGGAGAAGCCCTTCAGGAGTTTCCTCGGAACGCTGGAACACTTCACTCTGACCCTACGTGGATATGATGGTCTGCCCCCTGGAGGACACGCCTTTGTTAACAGCCTTGAAAATTACTTTTTCGAGCATCTCACAAATGTCACGGAATTCCGTTTCAGTGCGATCGAGAAGATGCCAGCTTCTGGTCCGGATAGCCATCTGTTCTTGAACCTTACGTTCTTCACACCTCTGCCTCTGAATCCGGATAATATGCCTCTTCTTCGAATCTTGAAATTGGGGCATATCGCGATCAATTCCACTGTGGCAAACTTCATTCGCAGTCACCGCAATACCCTGGAAGAGGTTCACCTAGAGCATTGTTGGTCAGATCCCATGGCTTACCATCGCTTCCCTTGGGGAGTATTCTTCGGGGATATCAATAAGGGGGATTATCCGAGACTGACAGAGTTTTCTGTCCTTCCTAAGCAGACCGATCTTCCCGACGACTTCCGCATGCTTGCTGAAAGACTAGAACAGAGTCCGGAAAGACGACTGTTTGCTTATGCGTATGTGAATCTGCATTCTTATTTAGAGAGGGATTACGAGGCAGATTTGAAGGCGTTTGATCGGGGCGAAGATCAAAGAGAATTTGATAAGTTGATAGCTATAACTGCTAGAAATGACGGAGGCCTATGTTGAAGAAAGGTTGGTAGAGGATGCATTGAACATTAGCCGTGATCAAGATACTAAAACGTTACTCGTTATTACAATGAGGAGAGTTTTCATTCAAGAAAAGCTGCACTACATAGCACGAAAGAAACCCAGGTTGGAATGTTCTTTATAAGAGTGGAAAGACCTTGCTACGGAAAAGAATTGTTTAGCTTGTTGTACGTCTTGGAGGTTAACAACGATATTGCTATGCTTGGCATTGTATTTGATCTTGTAGTCACTTCAATATTTTGACAAGAATGAAAAAATGAAAGGTCAGTGCGTCTCCAGATGGCGGATTAGAAGCGTGTAGGTAAAACCAAGCTGGTCCAAACTAGGTCATGAAGGTTGTTCCCCAAAAGAGCCCAATGGTCTTCAAAAAAAAAAAGGCGTGGGTGCGTAGCATGGTTGTATAGATAGTATCTTCCAAAATCACTCCAAACACTTGACAGAAAAAGGATAGAAGCACACCAAGGTCTATGAATGATGTGGCACTTGAGATGCCGGCCGTGGAAGTAGTATCCGAGCCTGTAGGGGTTTGAAGGTTGCAAATGGGATGGATCGATAAAACAATATAGCAGGAGAAAGCATGGGGACATCCAGTGATTAGTTAGCTGGACTAACCAGCCAGATCAACTGGTTTGAACAAGGGGCTCCCGACTTTGAATTTTTCTGGCTAGCAAGAAGATGCGAGTAGATATTATGTACGGCAGCATCGCCAAGGGCTAAGCGCTTCTTTGATTGTTGGTTTGCAAAGGCTTCGTAATGGTGAAGGTTTCTGTTCAGCTTCGTGAAAACCCGATTGCTGATTGGGAGATCCTCGTAAAACGGATAATAGATACGCAAAGCGTTGCACCCCAAGGCAAGTTGGCGGCGTAGTTCATGAAGAATTTAGCTTATTCGTTGCAGCCGGGGGCAAGATAGCCGGGCAGTGCATGAGCGATTACATACTTTTCAAAGCGTTGAACTCCGAAGCTAGTTGGCGGCGTAGTGCATGATATAATTGAATGATTGATTATGAACAAACAGTGCGGGTGGTCTGGCGAATGAATCTAACTTATTGAGCTTACACATATTCAGAAAGCAGCAGCGCACGTGCATGAGAGTATTCATGAACCAGGAATATGGATTAAGATGATTAGATCGAATCAACCCAACCCAGAACGGTCTATACAACCGGTTACCTAAAAAGCAAACAAGCTTGGTGTCTTAAGTTCCCGCAACAGTTGTCGAGTCCTTTGATCTACTTAGCGGTACCTGAAAACATCAACGTAGCAGCAACTAAATTTATTCGTCGTCATATCGTTAATGTTTGATAATTGGTCTTTCGGAATATTCGGGAGCTGAGAAGAACCTCCTGTAGGATCGTTTAGCATGCCCCTATCAGCCTCCCAAGCACACGTCTGATTCTTAGGCTGCACCCTCAATGAAGTGATGAGCAAGCCGTGCCGCTTCGACCGCCTCGGTTTCAAATCCCAAGATATTCCCAACAAAGAGCACATCATGTGGTGCGCCTGAGATTGTGTGGGTCTCTACCACGCTGCCTGTCTTCCGGAGCTCCTCTCCAATGCGCATCCCTTCGGGCCCCAGAATCTCCATTGAACCCACGCAAATCCAAACAGGCGAGACAGCACGAAACGGGTGGCCCAATTGTACTACGTAGGCTTTTAGCGTGTTGTCTGACAGGTCCAAGCCCTCAGTAAATTTGGCTGCTCCCCAGGTCGAGAAATTGCCGACAAGGTAGTCAGTCGCATAGTACTGGCTGTGATTCACAGTAAACGGGTCTTTGGCAGCTTCAAGATCAATAGCCGGGCTCCAAAGAAGCACTGCCCGCGGTGGGGGAAGAATGTCCTCAGTCGAGAGATAGCGTAGCAGAGAGAGGGCAACGTGTCCGCCCACCGAATCACCAGAGATGACGATGTTCGCAGCCGTGTAAACTTGGGGGAGAATAAAGGCATAGGAGGATAAGGCGTCTTGCAGAGCGGCGGGGAAGCAGCCGCCATCGTTGCTAGCGAGACGATATTGGACGAATAGGGCGTGGGGAGCCGTGTGCTCTGTTAGCGTCTTCCCCGCGTATGCGGCGTCGGCGGCACGACCTCCAATAGTGTATCCTCCACCATGGAAATGGAGGATGACCTTGCTCTTGTAATCTTTGGGTGGTGGCGACGGATACCACGTTCCCCCCGTCGTGACCGGCCGGATCGCCTTGTCGTTCAGAATTCCCTTGAGATAAGTTGTCTCCCACAGGCGGCATTTAGACAAATCGTTCGCCCTCGCTTCCTAGGTCAAGCTTCAAAGGAGTCTTTGCTCTGACCACAGCTGAGTGATAGAGGAAAGCGCGCATAAGGTTGTTCATGAGTGCTTGACGGACGGTCCATTTTGGATTGGGGCACTTGATGAAATAGTAAATGCTGAGGAGAGGCAACTTGGCCAACGTAACAAGGGCTGCGCCTAACACCCACAAAGGCCTTGCCAGGATAGCTAGTGAGAAGACTCATGTCTAGTTGAATTTGCTGAAAGATGAATTGAGAGTAAGTGATGGCGAAGATTCTCGGGGCTTGGTTGCAAAGGCAAGAGTGGGTGTCACGCCGGGTGTTGCTTGGCACCTTGGCACTTGGCACGGGCCCTGCATACTGTGATCCCTGCATCAGCATTATATCGGTACTCCCCCTCTTTCAACAAACGTTGGGCAGCATTATGTTGGCTTTTGTACTCCCCGACTGCTTTCGTACTTCCCGGGTCTGAAAGGACTACATGTAGGTTATTGATATAGATCCTATCTTTTGGAAACCAAAGTTCGGACTTGAAAATCAAGTTTGTCTGTCTGACCCTTTTTTTGAACCTGGTACGGGGGATGGGCGGTCGATCTAGGATCCGCTCGTACTACAAAACTTATACCTCGTTATGTCTCTGTCTTCTAAAGAGATTCGCTACCAACAGGACAATATCAATGATAACGTCCAACCCAATATTTACGCAGCATGCTTCATCTGCCTGCCTACCTGCGACCTTCATGGCTGTCGGGCTTCGTCTCATTTCTCAATGCATAACGGTGGGTGGATTTGGCAAAGATGATTTAGCAATCCTAATTGCGCTGCTTTTCACTTCTGGCTTTGTAACCACCAATATACGGGGTATGTGTGGCATATCCTATCGTGGATATCGTGAACGATGCAACGCATGGCTAACTATTAGGTAGTGACGGCTTTCGGTATGGGAAACCAATAAGTTCTAATAAATCTAGCAAATACAGGTACGGTTGCCAAGTTGAGCTAAATTCATACGTTGATTCAAACAATAACGTTATCTATCAACGGACGAGGTTACACTCGCCTCTCAAATTCTGTATAATCCAGCTATGTTTTTCACCAAAATCTCCATCCTACTCCTCTATGGTCGGATCTTCCCCTCTATGGGCTTCCGACACATCCTCTAGGTTGCAAGCGATTTTATACTTTCTTATTCAATTACGCAGCTCTTGGTCAACCTTCTTTAATATATTCCTATTTCTGCGAACTGGGATCCAACGCTCGCTGCCAGGGCGAGGTGCGTCGACTTTGGTAGCAATCTTATTACCCTTAACACCATCAACGCCGTAACCGACTTCATCCTCCTAGTTCTCCCTATGCCAAGACTATGGCGCCTTTATGTCAGCCTTTAAGAAGGTCCAGTTGATATCAATGTTTACTTTGGGTACTGCGTAAGTTAACCTATATCCCGATCATCAATGAATGTTCACTGTTTATACTAAACTCCCATAGTATCGTTGTGGTGAGCATCATCCGTGCAAAATATGTTAGCGCCATCTCCTTCACCAACGACATCTGTAAGTTCCGTTCCTCCCCGCGCCTTTATCGAACCGATCGCCCGAGTGCTAAAGGTTTTCACAGGACAGAACTCATTTGGCGCTATGTGGTCCGTTGTTAAGACATGCCTCGCAATTGTCTGCGCTTGCGTTCTAACGTTGAGACCGCTGTATGAAAAGGTCGTTGGGAAGACAGGGTCCATTACGATGAGTTCATCTAGTGGGAAATTGACATATCCACGCTTGAGACAGCTGAAGCATAGTGACAGTGGCTTTAAGATGCGCACCTTTGGGTCAGGGTCAGCGGGGTTCAGTTATCCAGCCAAGAGCAGAGTGATTGAGAACAACTGCAAAGAGGAGGCTGGCATGCACTCTTTCACAAAGCTAAGGGAGAATATTCCCGATCGCATGGCTGATACCATTTCTGTCTGATGAAGATGATCTAAGGGAGTACAAATATGAGGTACAATGGTTAGAGGGACACGTAGAGAAAGATAAGCTATCTTTTGGCCTTGGTGCTAATTCTATTATTTATCAATTCCATATATCTAGAGTAGTGTAGATAGATAGGCAGTCGCTAGAACTAAGCCATGAAATCTGTGATTATGCGGCATATCCAGCTGCATAAAGATGCTTTTGTACCTAGAGATTACTCACGAATTTGCTAAAACGGGAATTTTTGATCTCAAATCTTTCAACATGTAATCTTGTCTAGAACATTATATTGAAATTATAAGATATGTCTTCCCTTGCAATACTAACTCCTGTCCGTAGAGAACCAAACGCTTTCTTACACCATCCAACCTTCTTCTACCTCCTTTAGTAACTCTCTAAGCCATGGCTCATTCTCCTCGTATATCTCCTCATCGAATCCATGGTCCCCCGGTGGCGTGACAAGTTTGAATCGCGTTTCTGGGAATAGATTCTTCGCCTTTTCAACGAATGCGTGTGTCCACTTCAGAGGTACAACAGAATCGTCCTTCCCATGGATAATGTACGTCGGTACGAAAAATTTCGCGTCCTCGAGTCTTGTGTCTGGCATGAGATGCTTTCCTTTGCCAAAAAACTCGTCCCAGCGCCCGTGAGCACGCAGCATCGCTGACATCCAAGATCTGGCTGGTGGTATCGCGCTGCTGATTATCGTTCCTGGTACCATGCCTGTAAGGAACTCATCAAGAATCTCTTTCGATGGGATAGCTTGTCCAGACGGTGTATCATCCGGGGAAGTGGGAAATGCGTTTGTGACGGGGTATTGGATGAGGCAGGCTTTGATAGTCGACTGGGGCAGGGAGAGAATGGACTGCAGCGCTAACCAGCCGCCTGCGCTGTCTCCAGACACAAGAACTTTGGAGAAGTCGAGTTTGATGGATGGCTTTTTAGATGCGACGTAGGCAGGGAGCGAAGATCTAAACCAGGTCCAGAAATCGGCGATGTCTTCCAGGATATCGTTGCCTGTATGCTCTGGAGCTAAACGGTAATTTGGTAGGACGGTTATCGAATTGTTCCTGTGTAGGAACGGCACAAGGAAGGCAGAGAACCAGTCTGGGTATGCTGCGGTCCCCGCGGTCTGACGTGTAATGTTAGCGATAGGTTTCTCTATAAGGACCGTAATGCTTACCAACCCGCCTCCATGCCATTTGACCAACAATGGATGTGTTCCTGACGTGATCCCTTTTGGCACGAGGACGTTGACTTCGATGTCGTGGTCGCCGATCTTCTTATACGAAGTCCGGTACAAGTTGAAGCTGTCGAAGCGAGTAGCAGCAGTGGTGTGAAGGGACATGTCGAATAATAGAGAAATATGCTCAGTCGAGAGACCCAGTTCTTAGCCGTGATCAACTGTAGCTCCTCTTATATTTTCTGCCTCGCTCCTTTACGGCAATAACGACTCCAAAGTCCCTCGTACACGTCATCTTCAGTGCAGGCGCGCAACTAGTAATGTGGCATGGCATCAGCTATCGCGCATGTCCTAGTCGAGTTAGGAGATTCCTGTCTGTGCGTTACGTTCTTCCTGCCAAGTCTGGGAATTTCTGTCTGTGCGCAGACGCATAGTTCGATTCCTTCGTATGCACGACGACATTAGCACCGGCTGAAGTTTGTAAGCATCGGATAAAGTGGTTAGTGTAATGGATTGACTCACCGGTCACATGATTGCGAGCTTACTCAATGAGCGTTCCCGAGGACAAGGTTACATGATCGCGCGTGATTTTACGATGCAAAACTGTTGGCCGCAAATAACCCCTATGAGGGCGCGCAGCCTACGGTCAAGCACCGAGCAGGACTCGGATAGGCTGCACCTCCTGAGAGAAGACGCCATACCCTTCCATGCGGTAACTGAATTGCACCTTACCGTCCTCAAGGAGCCACATGTCGTGATTCAAAACCGTCCTGTACAGCTATCAATAAGCAAGCGTGGGGCTCGGGACAAGCCTTCAAGAAGAGGGGAGGGGGCGATGCGACGGTATTGTACCTCACCCATGCAAACTCCCGGCCAGGCCTCTGGCGGAATCTGGGTAGGACGCGGTCAGGAAGCAGTGTAGATTAGAAATACCACGTGACCAGAGGCCACATGATCGCCCGACAGTATTAGCCTACTCCACGCTCTACACCTACATTCCAAGCTTCCTATTCACAAACCTTATACAAAGGTGCTGAGTGGTTTTGGTGTGGACTTGGCGCAGGTAGGCCGCTCACCCGTGTGGGCCGCTTACCCATGAGCAGAATGCAGCCCCTCCCTAAATCTATGTGTAGAACGCTCTTATGGTAATCATATCCCACAATTGATTAGTATTTTGTCGCACGTCTTTAGTAATCATAACACAGTTGTAGTCTTTTGGGATAGGCGGGGCAAACCCCTGCTTAGTATGTTTATTTCCTACTTCCGACTTCGCACGAGAGACGTTATCTGGAATCTTAGTAGGGTCTTGGCAGAGGTAGGCAACTCGTCTGTGAAGTACGGCTCTAACTTTATCGACATGGTGAAGCGGGCGCTCGTTGCAGTTGTCTCGGTCGTAGTGCAGTGGTGCCTTTGGTTCAGCGCGGAATGGCTGCAGGAAGGTAATTGTGTAGCGGCACCAAATTCAGATTCGCAGGCCAGACAATAATGCATCTCAGAATGGTCTTGCAGAAGGCAGCGTGGCAGTGGCCAACGTATTGGGGCCCAACCTCAGCCTTACTGAGACTGCTCTGACAATAAAAGATTCGAAATCTAACTTCATGCTTGCAACGATGCCATCTTTTCCATGGTCCAGTCGACAGACACCCTCGTAGATATGTCTTCGCAAAAGCTTCCAAGCCAGCAACAATCGCCTGACTTATTGCAGCGAGCATTGGATTCCCTCGACGTAAAAATTCAGATCGAGCCTCAAGTTTCCCCAAAGTTCAAAACACGATGTGCTGAGGAAGTCACTGAGGTCAGCCGAGGAAAAGAAGGAGTAATGCTTGAGAAGGCGTTGGAGTTTCGAGCGACGCGGTCAAGTGGTCATCCTCCGAGATGTCGTTGAGAAAATTATCAGGTGGCTGGAACATTTCAAAGAGGTTGGCGATGCAGCAGTGCGGCATGACCCAGCCCATGCTTCGCTGCCTTGGGCAGGAGTCAGGTTCCTCCTTTCAGTGTGTCATACACGATCCGCACTTGAACGCCTTGCGCTTCGTACACACGTCGTTCCAAGACTTCCTCGAAACCCTACCCTAGTTTGAGCAAGTCTAAGCTTGTTTGCTAGCTGCGTCGAGTTGCCTGAAAGTTTGTATATATGGCGTCCCCACCGATATGACCCAAATTTCTGAACCACTGAAAACCTTCTACCAATACGGTACTGTGTACTGGATAGACCATACTCGCATAGTCTCTCAACATACCCTCAGTCATGATCTAAACTTGCTAATGGAAGATTTCGTATTTAACGATGACTTTGTCGAATGGCTGGACGAGATTGCAGACTACGCCGTGCAGATGCCACCTCACCACCCTTTGAAAACGGCTCTGTCGGCAGTGAATAACTCGAGCGGTACAACCTTATGCCTGGTTTCTGCATTTGAATTTACCAACATCCTCACGAGGCTCGCAGAAAACAATGCTTTTGACTGGAACTAAAAAAGTGATACCCGTTACACTGCTCTTTACCTCGTCTGCGCCTTTGGCGAACAGCGAGCAGCAGGATTTCTGATTGAGCATGGCTCGGATGTAAGCGTTCCAGGCGGTCGCTTCGGCAACCCTCTGCAAGCCGCTTGTTTTGAGGGATATCTTGACATCGCGCAGCTGCTAATCGATAATTTATTCTGATAGTAGCGAAGAGTTCAAGAATGTTCTGGAGGCTGCGACGATAGGCGGAAACGAAGCCGTTGCCCTTTTCATTCTCCAGGATAGATTTCAAATCCGCAATCAGGAGATATACTCTACGATGATTCGAGAGGCCGCGCAGGCTGTGTCATGTGATTGCATAGCGCTGCTGAAAAGCTGCCAGATGCTTAGGACGCACTCCATCTCCAATATCACCGTTAACATCAGCTCCACAGTCAAGTAGGACGAGGGCACTTGTGTATAGTGAAGCGCTACAAGCTTGTGAAAGTGCATCCGCTGTTATAGGTGCTCCACAGTCGACAAGAAACTTGAATGGAAGTACGGAAATCCACTTCAGGCCTTGGTAGATGGATTCTCAAGATTCGCTTCGGGTTAGAAGCCCAGTCTACACGCACTGCTTTTTCAAGGGAGAGCCTCCGCTTCTCCCTCGACCTCGAAAATATATGTGCCAGGAAGAAACCGGTACACAACCTTGATGAAAGCGAACGCGTAGCAATTTCGTTGATACAGCGTCAGGTAACCCTAAACACCGCAGAGAGAAGCTTTGGTACTCCACTGCATCAAGTGGCTTACATCGGAGGTGCTGCTTGTATACAAGCGCTACTCGCAAAAGGGACCAATGTTAACGCTAATTCTGGCCACTTTGGAACTGCTCTTATGACTTCTTTGAAAGGCGACAACGACACGATCGTCGAGATATTACTCCGCAATGAGGCCGATCCAATCCAATTGTCCCACAAAAAGCGTCGACGATTACACTATGCGTGCAGGAAACAGAAATTAAACGCTGTCCAAATGCTGCTGCGGCATGGTGCCGACGTTAACGACTCTCACAGCACTTCTTTATCGGCAGCAATATCAGAACTACGGTCGTACAGATCATACAAGTCGCCTGATCTGAATTTACACGGGATTGTGAAGCTACTATTGAAACACGATCAATTCCAAGTTCAAGACTGTGATTTGAAAATCGTTGCATCTGGACGATTAAAGATTACAGAAATCTACCATCCCATTTTACTTGCTCATGAGTCGGTCCCAAAGATACAAGCGTCTCTTCTTGTGTTCACGATCAAAGATTTGAATTACTCGACGAGAGCTGTTGAGCTTCTATTCCAACACGACGCTAGCCTCGGTGTTACTGCGCCCATGATTTTAGCGGCTAACTATGCTAAATTGATTAGTTTCCTACTTGAACAGCAGAATGTATGCTCCATTATGTCGGAAATCCTCCATTACGCTGCTCGTAAGGGGCAAACCGACATTCACTTCTGCCAAGGGACAAATGATATACAGAAAGTGAAAATGTATAGACAACAGCGCGAGATGCTAGAAATACTCCTTGACCACGAGCAAGAATTATCTAATACAGAAGATATCATGGCCACACTGCTTACAAGTCATTCTGGTACCTGTCGGTCGGCAGCAAACGGGTGGGATGAAAGCAACATAATCAATCGCCTATTCGAACGCACCCCACATCTCAACGTAACAGAGGCCATGACCAAGTCTACTCAGCGACCCTACGATCTGAAAGCCCTCCTCAGTCATGCGACAGGCATGCGCATCTCCTTTGAAGTCTTCCAAGTAGTAACCAAGACATGCGGCTACATACAAGAGGTGGTTGCCCTTCTACTAAAACCCGACGAACTCTTCAAGTTCCCCAAGCAATGCCAGACCTCAAATATAGCTCAATTCTTCCGTAAATGGTAGAATTCATGACTGCCGTGTTGGAACGAAGCCCATTTCTCAAAATATCAACAAAACTGCTCAAGAAATAGTTTGCGATCGTACGTGTACGTATACTCACCCGATGTTTGACGTGGCCGTTCGCCTGGTACACTTGGATGGATGACGGAATAGGCGTAGTCGTAATGATGACGTTACCACTGATCGGGCGTGTAGAGATAGCTCTGCAGCAACCTTGTGCTCTCCTGTTCCTGAATTAGACCATAATTTCTCAAAGCCGTGCCATTCAACAGATGATACATGATTTTACGTCCTTCTTGCCATTGTGCCGTCTTCTTGAGGACCGTGCGATTGTTGTGACTAACCAGGCCGCCTGAAACTTGAAAATCAGGACGGTTGCCTGTTACTGCGGCCTACCTCGCAATGATCTCCTTGACGACCCGGCTACTATTCAAGAATACCCAAGTTCGGGTGCCCATCCGGACAGTGGTCATCTCGCCATACGAAGCCACTTCTTACCACTTGTAATATTAGCAAATTCTCCTCTACTAACGAGACAAACTAACCAATTGCGTGAACTTGGTCGGATCTTTGCGTGCTTCGAGAAACCATAGGACATTTCCAACGAGTGTAAAGCCTCTTGGTCCTGGCGGTAGGTAGGACCCGTGTGGCTCAAGCTCGAGTAGGGGGCATGGATAAGGGAAGTAGGGCGCTGGGTGTGGTGCTAAGCCCCAATCATTTTCAAATTGTAACATATCCGTCGTCAATTAACGGATAATCAATCCTTGACGGCAGCTAATATTAATCACAGTACCGTTAGCGCAAGGTGCCTTGCGCGAAACAGGGTTTGAAACAGGGTTTTGCAACGCACGTTATATTTACCCCTGTAAGCTAAAATAGGATCAGCAATTCGGCCAGTTGTGGCCAGATGAGGTTCTTGGTATCGCAGAGTATGTGTAGAAATACTACATAGATCCGATCGGGCGCTTGTTAGTCAAGTCCATTCATTAAGTCACCTGATCAATGTGACGCGGTTCCCGTTTCCTCGTTCCAATTCGAAGCATCCTTCTTTTCGGACAATCTATGTTGAAGCTCAGCTCACATGCTTCGCCTATGGCTGCTATTCCCAAAAGGGCTCATTTTGCTAGTTATTTCTCAGGTTCTGTGAATCCTTGTCATTGCTTACTCATTGTGTTATTGCCTATATATACTGTAGTTAGTCCCTCCTTAATACAATCAACTCAGTTCCCCTACTCCGATTTGCCCTCTATCAGCTCGAAGCCCACAACAATCTATTGTGTACAATGTCCAACGAAGCCAACTTCTACCGCACCAAGCTTGAAGAGCTCTATGTCATCATTCAGCGACTTCGCCCGTCTTCATCTCCCGAAGAGTTCGAAACCTTTGCGTCATGTTTCACAACAGACTGCACAGTGCATTTGAAGAGCATGAACATGCACAACATGCCAGGCATCTCCCGCGACGAAGCCATCGAAGACATGAAGGAAGTGCTTGGAAAATACCACATTGAAGAGCGCGAAGTGCTCTTCTTCTCACTCGCCTCCGACGGACATACTGTTCTGTGCGAAACAAAGCAGCGCATCAACGTCATGGGCGAAATAGTTGAACCGTTCTTCGAGACTGAGGTTGTGACATTTGACGACGAAGGGTTGATCAAAGTGTTGAAACTGTACAGCTGCTGGAGCCCTATTGTGCGAGTAGTGCAGGACAAGACCGGAAGAGGCCCATATGCTGAAGGCGAACAACGAGAGCAATTCGAAGATCATGTAAAACAGGTTTTCGCCACAAAAATTCAAAATCGCAAGGCGAGAATAGATGCCGAGAGCGCACACCAATTGCAGACTGGGTTGAAAACGGACTGCTGTACTTGAACAAGAAATCCATAGCAAACTACAACTATTGTCTGAGGCTATGATATATAGTCTCACTGCGTGTCAAGCCTTTCTGTTAATCCTCGTGCTTCGCTGCAAACGAAACTCGCATCCAACCTTTTCGGTTTGCATTGACGTGTTATGCTCGACCTGGAGCAACCCTCACGCCAGATCTAGCGTATTGGTGAAATACTGCTATCTCGTCTTCAACGGTAGTTGCATTAGAAGGGAAATATGTAATCCCAGCACGCTTGAGGAACCTCGTCGTCTCTACGTAGGCATCCCTAAGCTTCTGCTTGTTGCTTTGAATCAGACTTGGTAATTCTAGCGAGCCTAACAGCTCTTTCGCAAAAAAGGTTGACAGCGTGGACACATGAACTGAAAACACGAAAGCTATCATGTCTTTATGGCGAGTCAAAATGCACCCCTGCTAAAGTTAGAAACGGCCAATCAAGTAATTTGCACTCACCGCTCGGACTGCGCTCGCCGCGAAGTCTTTCCTCAGCTCCATACGACGTGAATGTGACTTATATCAGCACCCAAGTTCTGGATCCAAAATCGTCACAGACGTGAATTTCGACGCGTCCGGCAGATCCGGCGAGTCGAACTCGCTCAAGCCGAAGACTTCGGCCGAGACCTCGGCCGAGACTAGATGGAGCTCTAAGAGCCTACTTAGTAGAAGAATAAGCGGTAAAATAAGCTGCAGAATAAGCTGCACAATAAGCTGCAGAATAAGCTGTAGAATAAGCTGCAACATAAGCTGCAGAATAAGCAGTAGAATAAGTAGCAGAATTAGCGGCAGGATAAGCTTAAGAATATGTAGATAGAGTAGCAATTTGCAGCAACTAGTGCGTTTCTGCGTTTTATTTCAGGCTTCTTCACTACTAAAGGAAAGGGAGCAAGTGCTTCACCAATTATCCTCAGGTGATGTTGAGGTTTTCGCTCGCGGAAGGCCAAGGCATTGGAATCGATGTTGTGGGATGGGATATCCAGAAGGGGCAGGATGCTTGCAAGCTGCTAGGAATGACTACGCTGTATTTGAGTGCCGTGTTCAATGCCATCATCTACGACATTGTATATGCGCACCAGGACCTGTAGGATGATCTCAAGGCCGGGGTGAAGAGCATGGCGATTGCATGCATGGGCTGAACGAAACAATGGCTGAGCATTTTAAGCATTCTAAAGATCGTCTTGCTGGCGTCCACTGGATATGCAGTGGGCTTTCAAGGCGCGTATTGACCATTGTCCGTCGGGGGCACAGCAGTGGTTCTTGGGTGGATGTTGATTGTCTGGAAAATTTATGACCGCCCAGACTGCTGGTATTGGTTCTGCCAACTGATGTGGTTCACGGGTGGGACCGTGTGTCTGAATTGGCAGACGAGTACGCACGGAGATTGTTGGCGATGTAAGGCGGGGTAATGCTTTTATGTCTCTTATCCATTCTATTTGCATAAGCTACTAGACTGGATGTTGTATCAATAGCTTCTTTGACTAAGTATTTGTCTAGGCAGGAAAGCTTTTGAGTTATATACAAACAAAATCATGAAATAGATGAGCTACATAGGGGTTGTTGAGAAAGATAATTGCATTCCAGATTATTGGCATTTAGACTTAAATCATCGACATGATTTCTCGCACAGTCAGCTTCTCGTACCCGCTCTTTACATTGAGCTGTTCAACGCCGGGTTTCACTTTAGCCAAATAATTGTTTAGAATGATTAACAACGCCTGGACCTGCAGTGAATCCATGCCCGCATTGAACGGATTATGATCATCGGAAATGTTAGCAACGTCGAGGTTTTCCGCCAGCTCAGCGTAGATCATTTCCCGGATCTTCTGAGCAGAGTGAGGTGCGCTGGGGGTTCGGTACATCTGACCCATCGCAAAATTTATCTTCACCTATGGTCCGAGCTTCGGGTACTAGTCAAACCTATCGCCTACATCTTATAAATTAGTGTGTATCTAGTCTTTTTAATACTGCGCTTGAAACAGCAGTTCTTAGAGCTAAATTACTGCTCTAATAGATAGGTGTAGGAGCCTAGCTTAGGGCGACTACCACAACGCAATATATTTTATATTATTTAATTGCGCATTTGTTAATTTAATAGCGCTAGACTATATAGTGTTTTCAGTTTTTTTGTATCTTGTTGTAACATTATTTTACTGATGTAATAAGGTTATTATTACTCCCTAGTTAAAGAGTATGTCCAACATGTCTAACATATCTAACATCTCTAACCTAGGGCTCTAAGGGCAGGGCATGTACAGCTTCTGTTTTAAATAGAATAGTAAACTAATAAATACACGCTATTTATAAAACAGAAGGAGAAAGCTTAACAGCTTGGACTATGGGTAAAGATAACTTTTGCAATGGGTGAGATGTACCGAACCCCGGTGCGCCGCCATCGCCATTGACGGTCTGTTCCACCTTTACGAGACCATTGGGCAGATGAAATGCTGCAGGTTGCAGAATGGGCGCTGCGCCACACTGACCAAGGAGCCTTTGAAAGAATGCTTTTTGAATAGCTGCCTCCAGCATTCCTGGCAGCACCTTCTCAATCCGCGCATCCAGATCGTCAATAGATAGATTTTGGACAGCAAGCGCAGCAGGCGTGGTAGGCCTGTGGAATGACTTTTGAGGAACAACGACTGATGCCACATGCTCTTTGATCGTTGATTGGACCATGTCATAGAGCCCCTCAAATTCGGCCTTATACAGCTGCAAAGCCGCATGGTGTTGCACTGTTCCCTTTCTTGATCTAGGAATCGGCTTTTCTAGCGAAGTTAGCATCACGAGTCCTTTCATGATTCGACTGTGAGGCGGACAAGACCGGTTGGCTTGTAGTACACTTGGCCAGATGTCTTTGATTAACTGGTCTTCTTCCTCTACTGACTTAGGATAGATGTAGGGCTCAATGATCAGCGAAGCTTTGAATTTGCCTTGTCCGCCAATAACAGCTGACTTGATCTTGGGATTTGTGGAAATGGTGCTATCCATGGTAATAGGGTTGAGCGTGGTAAAGGCAATGATGTCGTCTGTTCGAGCTCGGAAGACCCATGATTGTAGCCTGGCAGGATGCTGCTCAAAGGGATCGCCAGAAGTAAATATATTCTTCTCCGGAAAGGTGGAGAAGACGCCTTGGAAGAGTTCTCGCTTCGGGTCTCGCTTAATGACAAGCTCGTGATATTCGTCCTTATGTTCAACGAAAGTATGACCTAGATACTCGCTGATTGTAAGATATTGCCAGTTGGAAGGGTATTCATTAATCTCGAGAGGGTGGAGTGCTGTCTCGCAAGAGCCCATCAAAGTCATCAGTTTGATTCTCTTTGTCACCTCATTCCTGACCTCCTCTGGCAACGCGCCTCCGACATAGGAAAGGGATTTGAGACTTAAGAGCATGTTCTCATAGTACTCTGGGTTGTTGAAGCAGTCCACAATTAGCGAAGGAGAGAGTAAGGCTCCATCCGGGTCGGCGTACCAGTAGATTAGGTTCATCATATTGGCTGAGGGCGGTTTGGGAGGCGGGACAACGCATATGACTCCCGCAAAGATGTTGTATCCGACGGGGAAGGTGGGGAATGCGGCGTGGAATAGTGGAAGAGCAAGAATGGATCGTTTGCCCTTGAGGAAATTGATAAGCGTGGGCTTTCCGCCAAGCTGAGGAATGAGCTGGTGTGCATCATTGCAAGCGAAAGTGCCATGTGTGACGAAGACGAACTTTGGAATGCCTGTCGAGTCCGAAGTATGTAGCACGCAGAATGGCTTGTCATTTGCCTCTTCCCACGTCAAGGTGAAAGGAATGTGCTTCACCTTGTCAAGATTCTCGAAAAAATAGCCGAGGAGTGGGAGTAGTATCTGTTTCAGAGGCATTGTCTTTAGGATCTGATCCGACAAGGTCGGTGCACCCTTGGATACTAAGATTGTCTCGCATCCTGCCCTCTCTGCAATTGATTGATGCGCCTTGAGGCTGTTGCAGTGGGAACTAAGGAAGGGCTGCGGCACCAGGTTGAATGGTAACGAGCGGACAGAGCTGAGGGTAGCTTACAATGTGTAATGTGGCCAGCTTTTGGAGTGACTAACAAGACCAGCAGATAGCGGATATCCAAGGGGCCCAAAAAGAGGATGGGTTTTAGCTCCGAGCTGTCCTTGAGCTGTGCACGCAACCAATATGCATACTTGTCGACGGCCTTTCCAAATGTGCCATAATCTATGTCTCGGGAACCCTGGGACAAATCTGAAGAGTCGGGCACCGATATGAAGGTCCGTCGGGGGTCATTGGCAGCTATGTCGCCGAGAACAGCGGGCAGCAACCGCTTCCTGCAGTCTGCTAGGACATTGAAGTTCGGGGAGAGCTCCATTAGAGCTGATTGCGGGGGACCACTGAGGCAGGAAGGGTATAGGAAAGCAAGACTTCGGAGGCTCATATCTCTGGCTGGGGCACCTGCGTCGGCCCCAACGTCAGAGACGATTTGCACACGTGTGACAATACTGTAAATCACCGGTGTCGAAATGCTCATGCCCGGCAGAGTGACGGAAGAGGAGGCTGGCATAATCGGCCAGGTGAGCACGTAGCGACGCGGTGCGTGTACTGTGTACTACGTATGCAGCCAACACATCACCTGCTCTGCTCGGCCATCAGTGTTACCGGTACATGCCCCACTGGCTCCGGGGTACGGTAAGCAATTAAATAAACAAAGAAACCGCAGGAAAAGACACTCCCTGGAAGCCCCGAAGGTTACACGGGGCGTAGTGCAGGCAGCCGCGGCACAGCAAGGAAGGCACCAACGCGCTCACGGGGCGTCAACGCCAATGACACCATACCCTGCTGCACTATTTTTCCACCATCCGCTCCTCCACATCTATCTCTCTCTCTCTCTCTCAGCTCCGTTGCACCAACCTGTTTTTGACCTTTCTCACACGACCAGCTTCACAATGTCCGCTCCAGTCACCGCCCAAGACGGCCTCGCCGGTTTCACATCGGTGATTAACGTCTACGAGCATCGTATTGGCCATGCTTGCCGCGCCGTCGCCTTCCATCTCCCAGAACTGCTCAAGTCTTTGCCCTCCTCCGGCGGCACTGTCCTCGACAATGCGTGCGGCACTGGCGCTGCCACCGAGGAGCTTTTGAAAAGGTTTCCTACTGCCGAAATCTACGCAGCCGATGTGGTTCTGTCCATGGTGCAGTCCTTCAATGCCATCATAGCTACCAAGCCAGAGCTGCAAAGCCAGGTCAAGGAGGTGCGACTGGAGGATGCACAGAGCCTCACCTTTGCCGATGACACTTTCGATGCGAGCATCACCAACTTCGGCATCTTCTTCCTTGCTGGTCCCGTCGCCGGCGCCAAGCAGATTTAACGAACCCTTAAGCCGGGTGGCACGGCCGCCGTCACTCTGTGGAAGACGTTTGGATTCAAGCCCATTCTCTGGGAGATCCAAAAGCAGCTGCAGCCGGTGAACCCACTCACGGAACTCCCACTTATGGAGCCGTGGTGCAACCCTGCCTTGCTAGAGAGGACGCTGAAAGACGGAGGGTTCAAGCAGGTCAGCTTTACCGTCGTCGAGGAGGGCTTGTGGGGAAAGGACAAGGACGACTTCAAGCTTGTCCTGCTCGAGAACCTTAGTGCACTGACAGCTCGAAATTGGACTGAAGAGGAGAGGGCTACGCTGCCTGCCATGATCTCCCGAGTTGTAGATGAGCAGCAGGACAATTTCTGCGTTACCGACGGCGCGAAGGTGGGATGCATGATGGAGGCGTGGGCTGCAATTGCCACCAAATAGATGGATAGCAGCCAAACCAAGCTCCAATAGCTGGAATGAGCTCCATCAACACATGAATCTCACCATTTACTCGATCCGCTCTCTTCTGCCTATTAAAGTTAGAACTAAAGAAATCTTGATTGTTTGTTGGCAATGTAAGGTATCCGTGCATTCCATGAGCGCCTCTGCCTGCAACGTACTGCATATCGGCAGCACCAAATGACAGCATCATACGGGGTATAACTCTGACAGCTCTCTTCACGATAACGAAAAGTGCGCGACTCGGCCCGGCCAGGACCAAGCTGCATGGACTAACTACTATGATCCGTCGGCCTTTCTAGCCCTGTGCTACCCGACCGCCTCTGTTCTTGCACACAGTACTACCCGAGCTACACTAGTATGCCATACATCCAGCCCCTAAAGATGCCCGCCATGTACACGCAGCGTGCGGCTTCTTTGACCCGAAGTAGAGCAGGTATCCCCTGCCATGCGCTTCTCCCGAGCGTCGAAAATCGCTGTTGACGCCATAATCAAATTTCATGAAACGTATATACTGCTCAACCTCGAATTCCCGTGCGTCTGATGGACCATTCAAACTCCTTTATGAGCAGACCGCGCCCGTCAAATTCAAGAACGGTCAAGGGTCTTTCGCGGGCTGGTGGTACGATCTCCAAGCCGAAAATGTATTTCCCTATCAATCGCAGATGCGGTGGTCGCTCTTCGCTTGCCAGACGGGGCATCCAATTGGTAAGCACTCTTATTGTCGTGTGGGTTCCACCGTGACCGTGCTGATCGACCTTGCAGATTTTGCGGCTTATGCTACAGCCCGCCTCGAGGAAATCATCAAAGCTCTGGAGGCACAGGGACTGTACAAGGGAGATACACTCGGGCCTTTGTCTTTCCATAGCGTTTGTGATGACTCTGTGAGTCCAACACATGAGGAAGGATCCTGAGCACGGTCATATGACTAGAGCGTTTACCTTCGGACGATGCCAGGGCCGGGAGATTTAGCTACACCTACTTTGTTTATAGATATTGCACATCTAATTACCTTTCTATTTACTAGTTTAGATTAGCTAAAACAAAGTTACCTTATTCTATGGTTTTACTTACTTGATAAAAACTAAACTTCTTTTTATATTATTTCAAAATTACAACATCGATTAAGGCTAATGCCGCCGGAACCAAGACCCTTCACTCAATCAAGTGTCCGGCTCTGCTTGCGCCTCCTTCAATGCTAGTATGATGAAGCAGGTAGTGACGAGGAGGGGCCATCGCCTTCCAAAAACGCAGTCAACCTAGCTAATGAGGCAAGTGAGAATGAGTTTCTCCCTCCCCCAACACATACTGGTTGCCGATGTTGATATATTAGCTGATCGTAAGAAGGATTATAGTCACAATCCTAGCATCGAGAGAAATTAACAGGCCAAGTAGGTATACGGTAAGAAAGACGGACCAGAGCCTTACTAATTATAGAGGTGCTAGTAGCAACTTTCCTCACGTTGTAGGTCCATTCTCTATCTCTTTCTATTTATGCAGCACAGGTGGCGAAGCCTTTGAATCAAGAGTTAGCTTTTGGCCTTGCTGTATTCCTGATACGGATTCTGCCATTAGTGTGGTTATTTTGAAGCCAGACTCGCTTGTAACACATAAAATAGGATGAATGGTACAGAGATGGAAGTTTTCACACGCCGCTCATAGTAGCCAAGCGTGATAAGAAAATGGCGAGGAAAATACGACATATTCAAGGAGCATATAGTGCAACGGAATGTCACAGCTGAACTGAATTATTTTAATCCTTTAGGCCAACCCACTTGAAATTGATAGGCCACGAATAAAGGTGGCGCGACAGTTTTGCTCAGCTGTGAAAGATTCTACAGCAATAGGAAGCTAAGCTTGCCTTGAGGGTGTTTCTAAAAGAGATACTTCTACCCTATCCCAAGCATACTCCGTAGCCTTGGGAATAGTTAATTACAAATATTTATGGATACCTACTTAAATTACCCTCTTGCTTTGATAATATCCGCTGCCTTCTCACCAACACCGTACATAGTAGCCTGCAAATGGCACGACGGAATGATGGGAATAATTGACGCGTCGACGATCGAAAGCCTGTCCGTTCCATACACCTTCAGCTTGTCAGAAACACAACCACCCAACTGCTCCGGCATCATCGGACATGACCCTGAAGGATGCGCAAGCGTCGGCGACAAGAATCCCAACTTGTTCAACTGTGCGACAATATCCTCATCCTTGGTAAATTGAGCACCAGGTACAGTTTCGACAATTGAAAACTTGTCAAGCTCGGGTCGCGCCCAGACAGTACGTAAGTATCGCAGACCTGCACCAAGAACCATTATATCGACAGGGTTCACTAACGCGTTGAAGGCGATATCGAGCGGACCCTCTGGATTCGCAGCGTTGATATGGATTGTACCACGGGAAAGCGGCTTCTCAATACCAACGAGTCCATACGTGCCATCCGCAGGGACCGGGAACTCGACGACGGCCGCATCTTTGCGCTTGAATAGATCTGCGATGATTTTCCTCTGCGCAGCAGCGCCCTTAAGAAGAGGCTTGTTGTTTTTGTATATGCTAGGAAGGTAATCACTATTCTTCTGGCTGGTCAGGCTGTTCACGATGGAACTGAATTTGGAGGTGATGTCTGGGAGCGAGATGAAAGCGAGCGCATTTCCGCGAGCATACGTGTAGGGTCCAGTTTTTCTCGCTACATACTCTGCCCAGGCAGTGGCGTTGAAAGTGGCATTTGTGGCCAAAGAAGTTGTGGTAGGGAAGGACGCGTTCGAGGTGTTGAAAATGACAGTTGCGTATGGATGGTCGTGGAAGTTCGAGCCAACAGCGTCGAGAGCAACTCTGACTTTAATCCCGGCGGCTTTGAGCACCGACTGCGGCCCAACACCACTGAGCTGCAACAGCTTAGGCGTTTGGACGGCACCAGCGGCTAGAATGACTTCCTTCTTAGCGTAGATGGTCGAAAACTTTCCCGTGCTGTTGCTGTAGACTGTGACCCCGCGGGCAACAGCTTTCTTGTCGTCGCTGAAGATGATCTTTTGGGCAGTCGTCTTAAGCATGATCTTAAGATTCGTGCGCTTGGAGATGGGATCATAGTAAGCGTAGCGAGCATGAGCTCTCCGTCCTGTCGTTGCGTCCATAGTATTTCCGTACCAGGAAGGACCATATGCTTCGCCATTGTTGCCGTCGACCGGGACATGGACTCCGGTAGCCTTCCAGGCCTTCCAGTAGTCTTTCACGTCGGGGTACTGGTTGGATGTGATGCTCACTGACAAGGGTCCGGATCCGTAGACCGCAGGATCCCAGGTGATGTTATACTCCTTAGTGATTTCCTTGGTTGGCGGCTGAAATGTAGTGCCCTTGATGAAGTACGGCTTGATCCCCTTCCATCCCCATCCGCTGTTTCCAAGAGCCTCCCACGCATCGTAATCGGCAGCGGAGCCTCTGTCGTACACCATCCCATTGATGACAGAGCCACCGCCTAGCACCTTTGCGACGTATACATCAAAGGTGGCATTTCCGAGGCCAGGCTCGGGCTTCGTCTTCATCCCACCCCAGATCAGACCCGCACTCGCGCTCAAGTCGTTGGCGAGGTAGGGGATTTTTGTGCCGTCCGTATCGACGAAGTCGCCGCTCTCGATCACGAGCACAGACTCTATGCATGCTCAGTAAAGGTGGTACAGGTCATACTCAGGTAAGCTAACTCCTGTTGTCCTCGCTCAAGCGGTTTGCTACCACCAAACCACTAATTCCACCACCAACAATGACATAGTCGTAGGATTCTGAGGCTACTGCGGCGAGTGTGGGAACAAAAAGAGCACTGAGAAGCCGGACGGCCGTGGCCAAACGAGAGAATGTCAGCATCTTTAGACCCAGGTGTAAAATTAACGATAGTGAGCTGGGGTGCTTGTGAAGGACGGCTCAGAGAGTGAGGTCACTGAAGATTTTATAGGCCCAAAAATAACTGGCCAGAAACCTTGTCGCCCACGTGTGAAATAACTGCCGCGTGGGCATAACGAACGATAGCAGGCCCCGCCGCAAATCGGGACTAATAATTGGCATAGCCCCTTCACTTGCCTCTTGTAGCTGTGCCTCTGATTCGCGAGGCGAGGAAAACACGCAAAAAATTTCCGTGGTCATGTAGAAAAGGGGTGCATCTTTCGATACTGGTTCATACTTCGCCATCGCGAAAGCCATTTTAGAACACAAAACGAACTGTTTACGACCAAGACTGCCATGAATCAGTGGGAAACTGGAAAGAGGAGAGAGGAACGACTCATAGGAGTACGGGGCATAGCCATCTTGACATGCACCGTTGCAGCGTTCTAAACGGCAAGTCTTGTCCGTTACTAGTAGGGCCAAGAGTCGCATATGAAGAGAATAGACGGGCCGAGCTGCAATATATAGGCTAGCCATGTAGCAAAACCTTTCGCTATTCGTACAATGCATCAAAAGCTCCCACGTACTACTTTTCTTTTGTAGTAATGAACATTCGTCGTGTATATATTACTGTTAAGATGTACAACCAGATAACTGAAGATTGTCAATATGATACAGAAAATTGATGGCATAAAAAAACTCGGATCCACGGTGATTAGGAACTGAGACTCGAAAAGTTTGAGGGAGAGATTCATGGGAAACTAGGGGCCGGGGGTTTGTTGCCCGGGGTTGTCGCAGCCCACGAATTTTAGACCCACTTGTCATATTTTGAATGGTTCTAGACGCCTTCTCTTCGACTTCGCCTCGATTAATCCAGACTTTTTAATTTAATAATATGTTTCTCATCTATCGCCATCGAATTTTTGATTGCTCGTTCCCTTCCCTTGATTCGTGTACTGGGCTTTCAATCACTGACGATAGTCACACTGTGGAGCTTTCCAAGCCATTCACGGATGTGGCGTCACTCAAAACGCCCGACGTGCGCCACTGAGAACAGCAGACTGTTTGTAAATGACCTTGAACCTGGAATACGGGACGGGACAGTAAATTTAATCTGCAGACTACTGTAGACTGTCGGCCCGCAAGTATAGCGTCCTACACCCGACAGGGATGGCGTGCTCGACGCTGCTTGGCGGGAATTTCGCCTCCCACCTTAATTTTACTGTCTTCTAGTCATTTCGTAAATTTTTTCATTTCAACTACGATGAAGACGACTTTCCATGCGACAGAAGATGTTTTAATGGGCCAAGTAGAGTCCGTCAAGCCTATTGATTGATTCGCGGTGCGATAGGCTATCACTGCGCGAAAAGCTGACTCCGATTAAGCTTCTGTCATGATTGCATGCCAAACCTTGTTTCCTTCTCGGTATCATAATACATGGATGGTTATCGAGAGTTTTGACCAATGTCAATACACACTAGCTGTTCTACAAATCGACGGCGCTTCTTGGACACTATCTCGGGATTTCGGACGAAAATAACCCACCAACAAGTGACCCAATCGAGAGAAACCGCGTCCTCGGTGCGGGCCCGTCAATTTACATATGCGAAATCACACCACAAGCGGCCCATGGTCCTGTGAAGTGATCCTGGAATGATCTTGAGGACTAGTGCATCCCTCCAGTTGTTCGGTATCAGGTTCGCATCCGTATGGTTGGGCTCTAGCCTTTCAGCTCTTCATCCCTGGAATGAAGACCCTTCGAACTTTCTGCGAGCTTTAGAAAATATCTTACAGAGGTAGATGCCACAGCACACTCTTACATACCGCCACCCTCATTCCCAATGGTGTCTCGTTAAAGCTCTCACGCTTGTTCTTCTCTTCTGAAAGATTTAGCGCTCGATCTCCATATGGCGGATCCGACACAGCAAGAATGGCCCAACCAGGGAGCGAAGGTCCTTGTCCCAACCACGGTACTCATGATCTTCGCTACAATATTCCTTACTTGGAGACTTGTCTACGGGTATTTTCAAGGACGCAAATTCCTGCTTTGCGATTACCTACTGATCATCGCCAACGTATGTTTACACTTGCACCATCAGACCAACGATTCAAACTAACCAAGAGCCCTACAGGCGCTTAACATCACCGACACAGGCCTGGTGTTTGTAGTCGTAAACGCAGGACTTGGACGCCACTTCGCCGACCCATCGATCAAACCAGCGGACATCCTTCGCTATGCCTACCATCTCTGGATTGTGCAGATAATCAACATTATTGCCGTCGCGGTTCTCAAATGGTCGATCTGCGCGTACCTCCTAGTTCTCAACTTCTCGAAACTCTACCGCGTTATTGTCTGGCTGTCGATTCTCGTAGTCACCGTGTTCAATTTCTTAATACCGGTACTGACTCTTTTCGGCTGTAGTCCACTGGAGGCCAACTGGAACAGAGGAATTACCGGGGCAAAATGCTGGGCGAAAGGCACGCTGCCTCTTTCGTATACACAAGGCGTTACGAATATCTTGACGGATGTGGTGTATGTGGTTGCGCCAATTGTGTATCTTGCAAACGTCCAACTTTCTAGAAGGACGCAATGGGGACTGCGCATTGTCTTTTTGCTCAGTGCGATGTAAGTTTTAATTATTGTCTCTTTTCCCCTTGGAAGTACTAAAAACGAGAACATGAACAATTGGAAAGCTAACGTTGAAACGTCTTCCGCCCCTATAGTGGCACCGTGTGCTCTATCTTTAAAACTATCGAGCTGAGGGTTATAATCAAAACTACGGACCCAACCTGGGATGGCATCAATCTCTCTATTTGGAGCTCCGCCGAGCTATCCGTCGGCATCTTCATCGCCTCTCTCCCTCCACTCCGCAAAGCTTTCGATCGCCTCTTCCAGCGCCTTCTACCTTCCACCCTTAGATCGTCTCACAGAACCCCCCAATATGGAGGTGGCTATGGTCACACGACAAGTGGGAATAATATTAGAATGAGCACACTACAGCCTAGTAAAGCTACTAAGAGTGTCCGTCCAGGTGAATCGGTTCTTGAGGCAGATGATGAGAGTGAGCGGGGAATTTTGAATGAACAAGAGGGCGGCATCATGAAGACTACGAAAGTTACGGTTACAGAAGAAGGAGAGGAAAGAAGTCAGGAAGGGTCTTATAAACAGGAGCACAAGTGGCAGACATCAAATGGGCCGTTGGAGGGCTCATATGCAGTTTGAAGCGAAGACATGTTCTTGTTCATGTTCTATTCTGTCCTGATTATTCACGTTGCTCTGTATCGTACCCGATAGATTTGGCTTCCTTAAGCAATAAATGTTAATTCCTCTGAAGGATATGCGATTTCTATTATGTTATAACTGTAGCTATACGCCCATTTATGACTTAGAAAGCAAGATAAAAATACATGTGAAGGAAGATTCTCTACTGGCATTTTCATAATTTATTTGGCTTCTAACGTGTGATATCCTCTACTGCTGTTTTTAACACATTCATTTTGTGATCTTGCGATATTAACGCCTCTCTTCCTAAGAAACTAGGAAGGCTTATCTCGGACCACAATTGTAACCTTAAAGTTCCTCGGCTTCACAAACCAATGATTGGTTGTTTTCCATTCATTACGCACCAAATTATCATCCAACACAAAGTCAAAGTCACGAACGAGAAGCGGGATCAACTTTGACATTTCAAGCATCGATATATGACGCCCGATGCATGTTCTGGAGCCGAGACCGAACTACTCAAGATATTAAGCTGAAGACTATTGAAAGTACTGCGGTGGATGAGGATCTTACCGGCATCCAATGGCGATCCATAACCGCCAATCGTTCTTTATCATCGATGAGCCATCGTTCGGGGTTGAAGATGTTCGCGTCTGCGCCGAAGACTGAAGTGTTCCGATGGGAGACCCATGTATTTATTCCAACGATAGTCTGAAACTGTCAACACAAACTATTCGCCTGCGACTTAGGATTCAATAACTCACACCGGCAGGAAAGAAGCTACCACACATTGTCACTCCACCTTCAGGCACCACTCTCTCAAGGGGAAGACCAGTTGCCGGATGCATTCGTAGGGCCTCCTTAATTACTGCTTGAAGGTACGGCATGTCTTGAGTCTCTTTGAACGAGATGTGCCGTCGCACTATGCCTTGCTGCTGCCGCGCATCGATCTCCTGGCGAAGTGTGTTGAATACTCGTCTGTTCTTGAGTAGGTAGTACAATGTCGCAGAAAGACTGATTGCAGTAGTATCAGATCCGGCGACCATGTTCGATACGCAGCCCATTGCAAGATGGTACATGGTGAATTTCTTTGGATCTTCGGCGTTCTTAGAGAAGAATTTAGTTAAGAAGTCCACACTAGTTGTGTCACCCGGTTTATCGGCGTTTGGGTTGTCAACAGGGATTGCCTTTGTGGCCGATTCATGCTCTGCGATCCTGTCTTGGGTAAATTTCATGACGTACGTCCTACCCGTTCCGGTTTTCCCAGCAAGCCAATTCCTGAGGGGCAAAAGATATGGGTGCATCCAGGAAAAGATGCCGACTAACGTCGCGTACCTCAGATGGTCTTCGAGTGCAGCTAAAACGCCACTAATGTCGTCTCCGCGATCCAAAAATCCGAGACGCTTAGAATAGGTTATCAGGCCAATTACATCAAATGCATAGCATTGGAACCAATGGCCCATATCAGTGTAACTTCCAGCCGCAGCGATCTCTTGCAGTCGCTGGCTGAACAAATCCGCGCACTGGTCGACATACGACTCATACGTAACTAGTGCGGACATGCTGTATGCGCCTTGATATTGCCTGCGGTTCTCGCTATGGCGCTTCATATTCTGGTCCGAAAATAAGGACCACCGGTCTGGATGCGGATCGCTCCACGTCTTGTGTACCACGATGACTTTGGGAATCTGGCGCCGTGGCCGTAGATGAGTTTCTGGGCTTCTGCATCATTGACACTGTAGCGGTTTGGACCGTAGCGGACGACGGGCCCTGTACTACAGGTAAGCACTGCGCAGACCGTTTAGCGCATGTTCTGAATAGGCTTTACCGTATTCACGATGTAGGGAGATGTTGTCCACTTCGAATTGCCCTTTCCCAATACGCCAAAGATACCATACATTATTGAACCGAGTAGCGATGGGTCCGGGTATGTATCTCAGAGGCGAAAAGACCGCGCGGAAGAAAAGGAGTAAGATGCGAACGAGGAGAACAGCGCCTGCTGCTACAACTAGTATCGCGAGATGCATGGCCAGTACTTTTGAAGGAAGGCTTTTAGGAATTCAGTAAATCTCTATGTGCAATATGAGTATTTGATCCAAAGGTTGATGTCATCATGCGAGTTCCGAAGGTCCCGACCAATTTGCGGGGCATCCTCCAACGGGAAGCGGGGTCGGGAAAAGTGAACTCACTCACCCAAATACAGCGTATTGTTCGCCATGAGCACTCACTACTCGTCAACTTTTGGGACACATGGACAATAAAAGTTTCGAAGATCTAAAGTCAAAGCCCCAAAATTTGCCGAAACGAGGATTTCGATGACACTCTCTCTTCACACAATTACCTAACAATGTAGGGTAGGTTTGAGAATACTCAATCATATACTGGTAGTAACAATAATCTTAGCTAAATAGGAAATATGAAGTAATTTTGATGTAACAGAGAGCAGACAAACGTCGTCTGCTTGTCATGTATAGATTAACAACACGCTCTGTGCTGATGAGATGTCGGCATGCCCTGCCAGGCGTGTGGAAGTATAAACAAAGTGCGTACGCATTCCAATTCATGGGCACCTATCTCCTATCCTATTTTAGTTCCCATTCATCGTGAGCACGAAGAAAAAGACACGTGAGCACACCTAGTAAAGCACAAGATACGAATCTAGGTTGGCGTCGTGTGAATGAAGAGTCTCGAAGAAAAGACAAATGAACAAGTAGTTTCATGACCCTGGATATCACACGCAGTCTAGTCATTGGCCAGGACTACCCCAATGATATCATCGCCCGTGTTCTCTACCTTCCGCAACTTTCTAGGCACAGTTGGTCACCTAGTACTAGCCCAACTTCTGGCTCGTAATCCAGAGCCCTGCAGGTACCAAAGATGATACGCTTCTCGGGTGTTCTATAATCGGTGAAATGTCCATGTGATCTCGTCACAGGAGCTCCTGAGATAGAGATGGGACCGACCAGCGTGGCCGATGGGATACTGAAAGGCGGGCGGTAATGAACAAGTGCCAAAGATTGCTTTAGCTGCATCTTGAACATGATATTTGGAGGCTGAAAAGTCTGTGAAATCGCCGGTATATGTAGGGCAACGTCTTGGATGGCCTCAGTGGACCCCGCCAGCCTTTCGTTCGAGTATGACACTTGTATTGAAGAGCATACTTGGGAATGTGTGCCCTTCAGGATGTCGGCTCAAGTCTATTGATAACGATGGCAGAAAACCAGGGAAGGATTGTGGGACAATGGAAGGCGTTCCGAGATGTTTTCCGTCTTGATCATGGCTCTCACTAGTGAACCGCTCCAATTGGAAATTCAGTTCAAAAGTAAGAAACTGTTCGCTTGCTGGTTTTCAGTGATTGATGCCGTCATTCTGTAACGGAAATATCGGAAATATAGAGGAACACCGGAATTACCTAATATGACTTCTCCCCCACATTCCGAACATCCCCCACCACCATCGTTTCACGACATCAAGTGCGGCTCATGTCCTAAATTGTGAATATTATTTGAAGTATTTTCCAAAATCCACAATACCACAATCATGCCTCACGAACTCCAAGACCTCCATACCGTGGATGAAAAATCCTTCCCGTACATCTTCGAGCAGAATGCCTCAGTCTCATTGAAAACCAGCGAAGGAACTGTTCGCTGCAATGTCTATCGCCCGAAGTCCGCGCATGTCGAGAAATTCCCCGTGTTAGTGACGTACGGTCCCTACGGCAAGGATATTCACTACAAAGAGTAAGACCCTTCAAACGTCTCATTCATCCAGATTAAACTAATACTCGCCAACTAGTTTTCATCCAAAGTCATTTTCCGAGGTCAACCCCGATCATCACTCTGCTCACTCGGCATGGGAGACCCCAGACCCTGGCTTTTGGACCCAGCACGGCTATGTCGTTGTGAGAGCTGATGAGCGCGGACTCGGACAGTCACCCGGCCTCTTGGACACAATGTCTCGCGGAACATCTGAAGCCTTTTTCGACGTCGTTGAATGGGCTGCCGAACAGTCGTGGTCGTCCGGCAAAGTTGGGTTGCTCGGCATCAGCTACTACGCTGGCTCGCAATGGCGTGTCGCGGCTCGCAAACCTAAAGGACTGGCATGTATCATCCCCTGGGAGGGGATGTCTGATTATTATCGCGACAGGTGTCGACACGGCGGAATCTTATCCAATAAGTTCATCAACTTCTGGTGGAATAGGCAGGTTATCACGAACCAGTACGGCAAACCGGGACGCCAGGCAGCGAACTGGGGTCCAGACACGATCGAAGGGGACTTATCTGTTGAAGAGCGAGAGTTAAACTGTCAAGATCAGACTATCGATACAGCTAATAGTCGATTTCGAGACGAAGAATACTATGCCAGTAAAGAGTATGACATGGCAGATATCGCGGTCCCGCTTCTTTCGGTCGGAAACTGGGGCGGCATTCTGTTACATCTACGAGGAAACATCGAAGGCTTCGTCCATGCGGGCTCCGAATTTAAGTATCTTCGCATGATTACTGGACGTCACGACCTGCCATTCTACTATGCCGAGGAGGTTGAGCTTCAGAGAAGCTTCTTGGATGCCTTTCTCAAAGGCGAGGACAGGTTAGGCTGGTCCATCAAAGGAAAACTACCAACCGTCGACTTGGTACTAAGGAAGGGTGATGTCGGCTTCAATGACGCGGAAAGAGAGAAGATGTACGAGCGGCGCACAGAGAACGAATGGCCTATCGCAAGAACGGTGTACGCGAAATTCTACCTGACACCATCACAGACACTTGAATCTTCCGAGCCATCAGTCCCAGGCCCTCAAAAACTGAGCTATAGGGCGCTTGGTTCACTCGACAGACCGGAATTCTTGCTGTTCACCACCCCAACGTTCGAGCAGGAGACAGAAATCACAGGCCATATTGTCGCGCATCTCAACGTCTCGCTCTCTCCTCACGCAGCAGGCCCGACTCCATCTGACATTGATCTCTTCCTCACCCTCCGACATATTTCTCCGGCCGGCAACGAGGTCTTCTACACGGGTACGGCAGGAGATGCCGTACCCTTGACCAAAGGATGGCTTCGGGTTTCCCTCCGCAAGACTAATCCACAGCACCCAAAACACAGAGAGTACCTCCCGTGGAGAGACTACTTCAGTACAGACGTTCAGCCTGTGATTCCGGGCGATGTGTATGCCGTAGATGTGGAGGTATGGCCCACCAACGTGGTAGTCGAGAAGGGCGGAAAGCTTGTGTTTGAGGTCGCCAGTGGCGATACGCAAGGGAGTGGTATTTTTCAGCATGATGGCCCGAATGACAGACCGGAAGAGAAGTTCGCCGGTATGAATCATCTCCATTTTGGACCAAGGTCGCTCAATTGGGTTACGCTTCCTGTCATTCCGCCGAAGGGGTCCCATTGTTAGGTTGAGTGATCAAGTCATAATTGGAGATCTCATTTGGCAAATTTCACTTGAGAAGAGGATCCCTTTGCTGTATTATATTACACAGGGTTGAAAAGATGGCATATGGTATGACAGCAACAAGTATTGTTAAAATTGAATGGCCGAAAAACGATACATCTCGATATTTACCTGTCTAACTCATCGCTTGTCTATCTTCGATGCACTGATAGTAAATTAACTATTGCACGTATTCTCTAGTTCCCAATATTCAGCACCAAGAACACTGTGCTCCGCTTCCCCTTCCTCCACCCCATCCGAAACACCAGCGACGAAGTATGCTGCCATGAAATGATCGTCCAGACCATGCGCGTCCCTATATAGTGGATGCTTCATCAATCACGTTACAGCACTTGGTGAATGCACTCCACCCTCCCTGCGTTCCGAATGAAATTGTCCTCGACACTCTGAGAAACTCTAGTATGGCATCCTCGGAAGGCGATGGTTGGGCGAAAATGTCCGTGTAGCGCATCATCTGTAACCCGTGCTTGCGGGAAAGGATTGTCCCTGCTGGGTTCATGGCTACGTTTGCTGCAGAGGAAGTTTCGGTGCGGTGGGTCTCGGAATGTGGGGAACAGATTCATCTATCGGTCCGGGCTTTGGCGCTAACCCCGATCTCTCACCACCTCTTCCCCCACCTCGTATTCTCATGTGCTCGCATCGCTCCTTGCTTCCCTAGACTCCCTAGAGTGTCCCCACCTTTTCTTCCGCGGACGCGGCCATGGACAGTGCCCTGGATCTGGATGCCGAGCAAGCTACGCGGCTCTTCTAGTGCAGCGCGTGTAAGCGTGCTTTCACGTGCCATGAGCCCATCACGTGACTAACTTTCGTCAGACACGCGCCAGAAGCCTTACATCTGCACAACCTGCTCCAAGGGGTTTTCCCGAGTGTATGTCCACGTGCCTCGAACTAAGCCATAGCCTCTTAGCTAAGTCCCTATCCCAGCAACCTGCTCTGCGCCTCCGATGGTTCCAGCAAGCGCCGCCGAGATGTTCGCGCCGGCCGCGTTATACAGGCCTGCGAATCCTGTGCACAGAACCATCTTCGGTGTGAGCACGAGAGGTCCTGGAACAGATGTCGGAAAAAAGATATTGAGTGCCAAGTCCCAACAACGGCTGATGTCCCGGGGGAGTCCTCCGGGTCTCTCGACTTGATTGACAATGCGACACAGGAGCCGACTCCCATAGACGACGTTTTCCGGTCTCTTACTTGCACGACCACTACGATCCGTCCCAAGATACCCTATCTATTGAGACAGAGCAGAGCATGTTACCCGACCATTTTCGCAGCCACCCACCGCTTGAGTCCGGCCTCTCCGGCACTACCACTCCGCGAGGACTCATGGACTTTAGCTTCAACTGGGACGTTGATCTAAATGACATGGACATGGGATCTCTTAGCTGGTACAACTACCATGCTCCATTCGGCGCAGAGGCACCGTCGACTAATACTCAAGGGGTGCTGCAGCAAATTGCATCTGAGCCTAACGGCAATGGTGTCTCAATGCGACATGAAGCTTTTAAGATAAGTGTTTGGCAATATCTGCCTCAGAGCAATCGTAATTTTGAGGCCGCGGAGCAGCCAAATCTTGCCTTCGAGGATGCCGAAATGGAGAAGAACCACCACCGATCCCAGCTCACGGCACGTACAGCCATCCAAGAGCGGCTTTAACAGGAAATGGAGTTGGAGAGATGGATGGATACATAGGACATGGAGTTGGAGAGAAAAATGGATAGATCCCTAGCGTTTGGACCAGTGCTGCGGCCAGTTCACGGCCTGGTCTTAGTGGGGCAAGAGGAATACCGGAACGGAGGCTCATTGTACTGGCCTGCTATTGGCGATCACTCGAGGGGCCTTGTGACTTGCAATATAGTATATCTGAATAAGAGATAGGTGCCTTGAAGGCAAGCTGCATGTGCAGCCGTTGGTACTCGATAATTTGTTATCATGACTCCCGTATTTGTGATAAAACGCACGTAGAAACCTCTCCCTACCTACCCCTCGCCTTCCAAATCTCACCCTCGCACTCCTACGGTCTCGAACCCTTACTATCAATCAATATCAGTTGCCGCAGTGTTATAGCGTAGACTAAGCTCTTTGGCAGTCTCAAGATGGGCGGTCTTGAGACCGGGAAGTCTCGAGAATGAGAAAGGTCCCAAATATAGGCCATTGACCCGTTCTATCACCATTGCTTCATGACGCTTGTCACGCGCCCGTGCCAAAAGGAGCACATTTGATCATGAATAGCCTGATCATCCATTCTTTTCCCCCCTCCAAAGCGGTCCGGATAGTCTCGAAGATAACGTTCACGTGTACTCCGCGCAACATTGATGTGCTCGTCCGCAGCTGCGTCACCCAAGGCTGATAGCACTATTCCGAGGCGGTACTCCGCCATAGCGATACCAACTTCAGACCACATAACGCAGTTCTTCGGCTCGAGACACAGCTCAAGTGTGTTCCTGTGAAGTTTGAGTGTAAGATCTGGGTTATGAGGTTGGGTAATGGTACGTACCTCGCTTCCGCGTTCTTCCCTTGACCCATGAGAATGCCGGCTATGAAATAGTGGGTGTCGAGAGTCCTGGCATTCGACTCACCATTGACTTGCTTGCTCGCATTGTAGACTTCGTTCAAAACCACCAACGCTTCATCCACTTTCCCGGCGTAATAAAATAGTAGTCCAACACGGAACTTGTATGAGATGTACAAGGAGTTGAGTGGCCCACAATGTGTCTTCTGAAGATCTGCTCCTTTGTGAACGAAGCGCAAAGCTTCATCCACTTTCATCAAGACAAAGGACGAATGATGATAATATTTGGAATACTTTTCAGGCAATTGATCTTCGGTTCCCCAGGATTGGTATTGCTGATAACACTCCTCCATCAATTTCCGGGCCTCTTCGTAATTCTCGTCTTATAGATAGGTACACGCGTAGTTCGCGTACGCGTTGTACTTTCAGATCTTGTCGACCAAATCTCGAGCGACCGTTGCCTCGAGGGGATTGTCGGGCCTAAGCCATTTACAGCTTAGCACGGTCTAAGCTTCAATATAAAATGCTCAATGCGCACAAATTGTATTCGAGTCGCGATTCACCTCTCTGTGATTCAACATCAGTAACCCAGCTGCTCCCGTATATGCCGTGAGATGCTTTTCATCAGCCTGCTGGCCACATTTATGATTATCTTGACAGGTGAATACGTGGGGTTTGCGACCCTGTTGGCCAATCGATCGGTGAAGCGTGCGACGTTTAGGCGTAGATCGCCAGCCTGTGCGATGAGTAACGCCGGATGTAGTATACTATAGTAGATTAACGAATGTCACAGCGCACTCGTTTGCCTTCTTCTCCCCTACATCACGCTTCCTATTTCAGTTTGGAGTTTGCTTGCGGCCTGCGAAAGACCCTCCACAGAGTCACGTCTAAAAGGTGCGGGAACTCGCCGTCGTCTGGCATCCATCCAGCCTGGAGCCCTCAACGTAACCCAACGATCTGATCGCTTTCCCTCCGGTATGAGAGCAATCATTGACAGGCTGCAAGCCTTGTCGCCGGCTATAACCAATATTCTATCAACATCGGGCACTGTTGGAGAATCTATTGGAGTTCTCAACCATGGCGAAGTCATATACACCAAGGGTTTTGGCTACAGGGACATAGATCGAAGGTTACCGATGAATGAAGAGACGGTGGTATCGCTCTTTTCTCTTACGAAGGCAATGGCTGCCTCTGCGGTCAGTGTGCTAGTAAGCGAAGGCACCACCACCTTTGATACTCCGCTCGTTGAGATCATTCCCGATTTTCGCCATCACGATCCCACTATCCAAAGCGAAACGACTTTGCGAGACTTGCTGACTCATCGTGTTGGCTGGGCACAGTACAACGCGATTTGGATGCAAGATCAAGGCAGGCTCTACCTGGACAAAAATCAGAGTCTCATTACTGCAGCAACTCTTCCCGTGACCGCGGGCTTCCGAGAGAAGTTCCAGTACAACAACTAGAACTACGGTCTGGTGGCCCTTGCGGTTGAACAACTGAGCGGGCTATCATTGGGTGCGTTTCTGGAGAAGAAAATCTTCGCTCCCCTCGCCATGGACTTTCAGTCATTCGCCCCGATAATGCCCCGATTTTATCGGAGAGCTACATGGCAACTTCTCACGGAGGCTTCCAATTGATCGATAGCCAACATGTAGGAGATGACAAGATTATGTTCGGTGCCAATGGAGTGAACAGCTGTGTGCAGGACCTCCTAGTATTTTACAAGGCCATGCTGGACGCTTCAGAACACTCGGACAACGACAATCCATTCAAAAATATCGAAGCTATACTTAGTGGACACATGCCAGCATCTGGCCCGTCACTGCTGGAAAGATCCTACGCTCTTGGCTGGCATCGATCTCAGCTTCCAAATACGATTGCTGGATCTTCAATGAATGGAAACTACGTCTCGGACATGCCAGTACTGTGTCGCGGGTCAAAATCCCAGCTGGCATTCTATCATGGAGGACACTCTACCGCCTCACAGAACTGGGTCATTATGCTCCCAGAGACCAAGTCCGTCATCGTGGTGTTAACGAATACCATGGGAAATGGTGATGCATCTAATTGGGTTGCATCTTTGATACTAGAAACTCTTGTGGATAGTCCGGAGAAGCATAATATCGTTGCGATCGCTGAAACAGCATCGAAACGAGCAACACAACTCTGGGTAGAGCTGCACGAGAAGATGGAGAAGGGGCGCATCCCTGATACGACTCACAAGCCTGCGGCGCAATACGTCGCAAAGCACTGGAACCACGTCGGCAATTGGCACATGGATATTTACCTCGAGCAAGATAGTCTGCGTATGGCCTTTCAAGGTGATAGGCAGCGCTCTCACGTCCTTACGCACTACCATCATGATGTGTTCACTTGGCTCATGACTCAGGATGAGAATATGAAACATGGTCGATTTCCTTACACTAGCTCTGGGCAATGGTTGATCAAGTTTCAGATTAAAGGATATGAAGTAGTAGGCTTGTGATGGAACCAGAATGGGATCAAGGATGGCGAGTATTTTCACAAAGGGGAATATTGTATCGATCATTCTGCCTCATTGTAGGACTATATTTGAGCAGAAACATGGTATAAAGTAAAGAATACATCGGCAGAAAGCAGCCATCGCGATCTTTATGCATCTTCCAAGGACACCCGAATTATTCATGGGTTTCATCTGAAGGTCAACAATTCTCCGGATATGTGAACACCAAAGCGCGCACTTCGATGCTTTGTCGGATCTTCGTATCCGACGGCACATCCTTTGGTTGAAACGAGCCGTGTGAACAGTCTACAATCGTGAGCATTTCTTCGGAAGTGAGTCCTTGTGTATACTTACAGTTCGCGGCGACATCTCGGCTTGAGTCGAAGGTTTTGAAGATCAGAAGATCATCCTCACTTTGCTGACTGTGGTAGTACCATTTGATGCCTGCTGTCTGTAAGAGATACATGGTATTACCCACATACTCTCTACGTATGCGTTCGCACTCCACGAGAGAGGTCTCGGGTAGGGTACTTCCGTCACAGACGGCCAGCGGCCAGTTCTCTACAGGCCCGCCTATTGGCCGCCAGAGATTCATGAGCCTGACACGACCTTGCACTAGATGGTCGGCTTGCTCTGGAAGATAGTTGAAGACTCTTTGCACCACGCTCGCTGGAGACTGATCCAGATGCACTTGAGTGGCTGGCCCGAGAGGCGAGAGCGGGTCTGCGAAGTCGATTTGTTTGCCGTGAAGTGGGTGCGAGCCTCTACGTCGACGACGCCAGTCGTATATGTAGACTTGATCAACACCAGAAAGGTTGGCTTTAAGGACTTGTTCCACCTCTTGTAGAAATGTCTTCGTAATCATCTCTCTATTGTCAAAGTCTTTTATTGAAAGACTGCTCCTCTGTTTGATATAGGTGAATCCGTTGTTGTCTAATGTGAAGTCGGAGGCGCGATCGCGAACGTCGTGTACTATCTCTTCGGGACCATCGTGGAAGACGAGGTTGTGTCGCCGCTTTTCTCGAGCGCGATCGGGGACGTTGAGGAGGACCTGATACGGGCGTTCTCTGATGTATATATCTTGCCAGGCAAGGTATTGGAAGAAATTGGTCGTCGCGCCAGAGGCGGCGCTCAAAGCACTGAGTGGGCGGTTATCTGTCATGAAGCTCATCTTCGAAAGCTGGGCTAAAAAAGTGGCGAGGTAAGATAGGCTACGTGAGCATTAGGGACACGAAGGGCCGATAGAAAAGACCCTTTCAATTCTTGAGCCTCATCCTAAGACGTGATCTGGGCCGCTTTTACAGCGCAGCAGGAAAAGGTGGGCCGGTATGTCAATGTATGGGTCCAACGGTGGCAAGGACGCAGACTCAGATTGCAGCAAACTGCGCCGGATCTGGCACTGTTGAGTGATCATCGGCATAGAGCGTTTAGAACGTGCATATGTCTGCGTATCTCATCCATGCTGTTGTGCGTTCGGCTGAACGTGAAAAGTTACACATTCAACTACTGGTTGGGAGAGTGCACACGACAGCGAATCCTTGAATTGCCGTTATCTAGGGCGTACATATCACACATTCTGTGGGGTCATCTACCCTTCCATGACCGATCGCGTACAAACAGCTGCTGAGTATAATCAGATCCAGACTCAACCAAAATCTGCAGGCATTGACTACCGTTGATTGAAACACGTAGAATACTAGGCTCCGTTCTCTTGAACCATCTTGTTGTCGTAGGTCGCAACGTCAGGCGCATTCAGATTAACAACGTTGATGTCCTGGGGATTGAAAATGTTCTTCCAAGGCTGTGCGCGCTTGTCGTTCTTCGATTTGTCCACATAGTCTGCCGCCCAAGAGGACTTCTCGCTCTTCGAGGGTTTTGCAATGGGCACGTTGGAGGGGGGCTGGATTTGAATTAGTAGGGTGTACAATGATACTGGATAATGCACCTTACTTATTGTTGAGTTCGAACTGTGAGCGTGATTTGTGTTTGCAAAGGACTTGGACTGTTGACAAGACGGACTTTTGATGCGCAGTTGGGCCCGAAGGTCGTGAGCTTTTTAATACTCCAATATACGTAGCAGGGATAGCTTTAATCGGTCACAGCATTGAATTGATGGCCCCCTCATGACCCTATCGCGTCCACATAGTCGCCTTGTTGTACGTCGATCGCGAATTGTAGAGATCTCAATGGGAACCGCTGCAGTTCCGATATGCGTGTCAGCTCGTCTGCAGGCTCATATGGGCTGGACTGGTTTGCGTGCCGTCCACGAAGCCGTGCTAGATGTACGCGCTGTAGTGTGTGAAGCAGAAGAAGGCAAACGTCTGTGCGCAGCCATGGATGTTCGTTTCTGCTATCTGATAGAACGGAAAGCCCACGTTTACGCTCGCAAAAGTACCAGACATCCTCTCACACTCGGCGAGTTCAGTTGTTGGATAATTGTGTTCATAAAGCAATCAAATGACGTACGGTCTCCTGTCCGCCCCGACAGGATCACCGAGCTTGTTTCGCGGCTTCAAAATCTCAACCCCACCATCCACGCCATCTGCACCACCGCAGGGGCTCCCGGACTCTCGATAGGCGTCCTGCATAGCAAGCATTTCATACATAGCAGGCACTATGGTTACCGCGATGTCGAGCAGCAATAGCCATCTGACGCCGATACCATCTATGGGGTAGCTTCACTATCAAAGTCGCTCACTGCCAGCGCGGTCGGAATTTTGGTCGATGATGGGAAGCTGTCATGGACGACACCAATCAGATCTGTCTTGCCAGATCTTGACAGCCAGGACAATATCGTCAACGAACAGGCCACAGTCGTGGATCTATTGTCACACAATACTGGATTAGCAGTATCCAACCATTGGTGGAATGGCGCTGGCGGAGAGGTTTTGCTGGCGAAGAATGCTACCATGGCCGCCTTCAATGCACTGCCTAGGAACGGAAAGTTTCGCAACAAGTTTTATTACAGCAATTGGGGCTATTGCTTACTCGGAGAAATGATCGAAAAGCTGTCTGGAATGGCATACAATGCATTTCTCCAAAAGCGTATCTTCATTCCGTTACAGATGAAGCGTACTTCAGCTGTGCATAATGATTCAGACACCAACCTAGCAAAACCGTTCGCCATCCTAGATGACAAGTCTGCTTTTCTACTGCCTTATCCAAAGGTGCAAGAAGGTACCCTTATGGCACCTGCTCAGGCTGTTCGTAGCTCAACGAACGATATGCTTTTATACTCCTCTGCACTCATGGAAGCATACAAGAGCAACCTCCCGGGTACCCTGGAAGCGACATATGGCTTCGGGGTGTACCGCTTCCAACTTCCGCAGACTATAGCTGGAGTCGGATGTAATCCAATGTTCGTCAAATCGATGCCGAACATCGTACCCGGGCCTCATGGTGGCCTCGTACTACGCCACCATGGGAGTGTTGCTAGGTACACCAGTTTTTTTGTGCTCTTGCCCGAATACGACGTCGCTTTCTTCGTCGCTGTCAATTCGATCGGTTTAGGCGATCCCGCTGGATGGATCGCACAGCTCATCATCGAGTGTGTTGTCGAGACACCGTGCCCGAGCGACTACGTTGCCCTCGCTCATGAGGCTGCTGAAGCGCATGCAGATCGACAAGCCAGCAACGCAAGAAGCCTCGAGGAAGAACGCAAGGAAGGGACGCAACCTAAGCCTCTCACCGCCTACGTCGGTGATTATGTGGGCTTGGGTGGGCTCTTCAAGATCCAAATAAGGCTGATCGACGATGCATACTTGCAGCTCGCATTTCAAGGACTTGATTCCCAAGTCTTCGATCTTCAACACTACCAACACGACATGTTTACATGGGTGATACCATTCAACGAACTAGCAAAACGTGTGCGATTCACGTTTGCAGGACCTGGCGTCTATAAACTGAATTTCATGGCGAATGCTGATAGTGAAATCGATCGTGTCTGTTGGCTGAATGAGCCAGGGCTGCCGGAGGGAGAGTCGTGCTTGTCGAAACAATAAAATCAACCCCTCCCCTTTCTCACTCTCGATAGGGACCGAGTTACTTAACACGGTGTATGTATCTATTCAGCCTAGTTGCCTTGAAAAAAATCACCATGTTATCGGAACACAGACACTGAATTGAGAGACCAACATTATATGTGAGAAGTTTCAGTGCTTAGGACACTCATTATGATATAAAGAAGGGTCAACGAGTCTTTCGGGGTCATCAAAAAAGGGGTTCTGGCAACTATATCATAGGATTAAGAGAGCAAGTCGATAGACTCTCTACCAGGAAGGTGCCAAATAGCAGTGCACAAATATGAAAAAGGGAGCTTGACTCTCTTGGCCCAAGTCACAGGCCCAAGTCACAATGACGTGATGCTGCCTTCGTTTCATTGATGTAAGAATCAGTCTATTTGAAGAGATTACCCATTACGCCGAACGCAGAGTGACAGGAAATCATACCGACACGGTATCAGCTTTGATACGATTCTTCGGGAGAACTTCAAGTGATGACTCATCCGGTATATTTATTATTTCCTCTCTCCATGCCATCTTTCTCTTATCCACCAAGCAGCGGCGCAGCCAGACCAAGCAGGAAACCAACAAAAATATGGCAACGATACCAATAGTGTATCCAAGGATATGCAACACGATGTTGGCACGGCCATGTGCCGGGTTCATCCACTCGTACACGTAAAATCCTCCGGTGTATCTCGTCAAATAAGCAAGACCAAGGTAGAGTGATAGAACCAGCAACAAGATTGAGAGATGCGGCCAAAGTGGTGGTTCGGTAGAAGGAAACACAATCTCAACTAGAGCGAATAGCGAATTGAGGCCGTGTACCGAGATATTGATCCATTGTTCGAACCGTCCTGACGGCCACGGCCCGCTATACATGGTTCCCCAGAAAACAATCGAAACAAGGAATGGGAAGCATATGACTCCGGTGTAATAGAACGTGTGTAGAAGCTGGAGCGGCTTGGGCCATTGCTGGATATGGAGCCACCACGTGCGGGCTTTCGTGACGTGGACGAAGGTGTGTATGCTGGCGAATAAGAAGTAAAAGCCCAAGGACCAGAAGGTGAGGTAAGTGAAGAAACTGAAGGACTGGCCAATGCCAGCCGCGCCGGTTTGGAGAGTGTATGTCGGGATGCTGAAGTCGCGGAGATTGGTTGTGGAGGTATTGTGTGCCAACCAGCTGTAACAAACAACGAGGGTCGTAAAGCAATACAGCGCAATTGATGCTCGTATACATCCTAGGACGGTAGATGAGACAATGTTAGACCGGACGAATGTTTCATCGGGATCAAATCCAGTAGGTAGAAGTCCAAAGAGGCTGTAAGAGAGGAGCATCGTGTGATAATCGACGGACGTTGAGGAAGAAAGAGCATTCAAACGACAGATTGGCTGAACGAGCGACGCAAGAGACTGAGAAGACACGACTGCAATTGAGGGTAAACATTTTAAACCCGCCTCTGGAGGTTCATAGGGGCCCCGACAAGAAATTAGGCCAATTATTCAATAACGATGGCTTAGCTGTGGAAGGCAGTAACCCGAGGGTTAACTCCACGAAGAGCTTCCTGAACAAGTTATCACAAACGAGATTCATCATTTATAGCGTCGCCTGCCATAATAGTATGCTATGTAGCCTCGCTCAGGGCTGGCGCAAGGCGTGCGATGGAAGCGACAATATAGTATCATTCAACACGCGACAGCCCTGAGGGGTGCAAAGGCGCACGCCAATTAGCTCCACCAACTGGTTCCGACTTGAAAATTTGATCCAAATTTGTAGTAGACTAGGCGTTCGACCACGTCTAGCCTCCTTCCTTCAGCTTCCCTCGGGCCTCATCAAGTCAGCCACTATCAGCCACTATTCGCTTATCTCGGAGACCCCGATTGATTTTCGCTTGTTCCTGTGCAGTGGCGCCACGCCTAAGACTTTTGTTTTTGGACGAGTTAAATGAGTTGAGTCGATAAGATGGTCCAATCAACTCTTATCCCAATGTGAATTCGATCAAATACTTCACTTATAACAAAGGCGGTGTGACAACTCTCCTCGACGGTGCATTGGGCGTGTATGTTCCCGCGACAAGACGGAACTTGGAGCGGCATTAATTAAGAGGAGTGCCCAATTCGTCATAGTAGCGGTATAAGCAACTTCACCGCTGTAAGGAAAGTCTATAAATATTATTTAACTAGTTAAATACATAAAAACATCATATGTTATGTGTAAAACCTTCAAAAGACCTTTTGTACGGAGGTAGACGCCCAAAGCAAGGCCAATGCACACAGAACGCAATACTGAATAAGATACTAGTAGCTACTCTCTTGCTGGGCCTGAATATCAGCTTTACTTGTCCACTATCGGCGAGGGCGATTCGGGAATGCGCAGCGTAGACACGAGTCTGCACATTGGTTTCCCGTTAGTTTTCAGTTTTAGGCCTTGCAGGTTTAAGTCTCACGAGATGTGATATCTTTCAAAGTTATTTATTTCATTGGGAAAAAAATAAACAAAGGAAAATGTTGAAAAAATAGTTCTCGCCGCACAAAGCAGACTAGATCCGGCGCATACAAGAAGCGGGATTCCCCCCCCAAAAATAAGAATTCCTGTCAAAGAACGGCGCGATCCACTCCGGCCGCTTCTTCTCCTCAACCTTATGCACCGCCCTTTTCATCAGCTCGTCCGCTCCGTTCTTGATCTCAACTTGTGGGCACAAAAGTAGAAGCCGTACAAGTAAAGTGCTCAACCCCTGTATCTCTTCTCAATATCATAGGGAGGGAATGCTAGCGCAGCCGGGCCAAGAAGAATGCGATGCGGAGCGTGGTTAATGGATTTAACCTTAGAAGTAACAAATTAGCTGTAGTAATTTACATGCGAAGGGTCTACGAAGTAGTATGCTGCAAGAACACAATTTTCTAATTGAAGATAGGTCTACATTAGTTTATAAAGACTTCGACGCAGCAGTTGAAGCATGAATGGATCTAACAACAGCTGGCCTGGTAAAACCACAGTCCTATTGCTTTAAAAGATACTTTCAGTAATCTAAAATGGTTCAACAGAAGAAGCTTCCTCCTCCGTAATAGATCAAGTCTTTAAACTATTTGGTGTAGCGTAGGATATAATATAGGTACATAATCCAATTCAACCTTCTTTATTGTTATAACGTACTTTATATGCGAGCGGCCCATATAACCGAGCGGCCCACCCTATCAACTTTGTACACCTTTGCAACGCAGTAGCTCAACAACCAACCAACCAAAATAGATAAAATTAATATAGTAGGTTAAGCAGTAGCTACTCTATCTTTCTTGCATGTACGCGAGTTGTGCCCAGGCTCTCTGCAGCGCGTACAGCGCGCAACAGCCTGCCGGCTCACACCTGATTGTGCTGCATTTTGGCGCCTTTCCTGCTCTACCTGCTGCTCAGCCTCCTGCTGCGTAACTATAGTCTCTCCTGCCTCCTGCGTTAAT